>CAJNIZ010007018.1:5768-16436 GCA_905231905.1 Symbiodinium pilosum
TTTAGGGTTCAGGGTTCAGGGATAACATAGGGCTTAGAGTGTAGGGGGTGTATTTTGGACAACGAACTATTAGACTCCTGATTGTAGGGACCCCGCAAAAAGGTACCCAAACTTTTGGGCAACCCTCACTAGGTAGGGATGGAGGGATAGGTAATAGAGATGGGGGGGCCCTGGGTAGGTCTAGGATCACCCCCGTCACAGATGGGAGCTATAGCCTAAACGTCTCAAAGGGTGTTATGTAGGGGAGCACTCTAGAGGTTATTAANNGGGGATGCTAGGAGTTTTCGCTATAGCTCATGGGAGGTTCTCAAGGACCATTGAGATTGATGTTGGCGGTGCCTTTTAAGGACCCATTGGCAATCTCTAGGGGTTGGAAGCTTTGGGCTTTTGTCTGAAAGGGGCCGAAAGTTGATCTGAGCTATGCAAGCATGGAACTGAGGAACCAGGATCCTCCTAGCTCAGGCTTATTCCCCCCTATATGACCTATGAGCTATAGTCTAAACTCNNAACTCCTAGTATCCCCATAATAACCCCTACAATACTCCCTTATATAATGTCCTATAACCCCCTTCAAGGAGTGTAGACAGCAGCTCATATCAATATGCTCTCGATTACGATGAGCTCGAATGCAAAACCCTCAGACCTGATGTATGGGGTACCGTATGAATGGTTGGGTTCAGGATTTAGGGCAAAGCGGACATGAGTCTGGTTCGACGAAGGTGAGACAAGAGTGATTTGTACACTCATTGAAGATAGTTACCTAGAAGGCTGGAAATGCAAAACGCAAGGCAGAGCGTGTCAATTCATGTCAGGATTTCAAGAATGGCGCAAATCAGATTTGTAATGGCAACGAATCCTTTCGTGCCATTCACTCAAGACAGTTTCGCGTAAATCGGATGAAGAGGCACATCCTCTTTTTAAATTTCTGGGCTCGACCGAAAAATGGATGAGCTTGCGGCAGCGGAAGCAGCTCTCATTGCTGCACCAGACGGGTGCAACAATATGAGGCAATGACGGAGCATGTTTTTTTTTAGGATTTAGTGTTTATGGTTTAGGGTTCAGGATTTAGGGTTATATTGGGTTTATATGGGGGTAGTGGAAGAGAAAATGGAGACTACTATAATGTATGTGGCAGGTATACAGAGACCTCAAACTAAGGGCCCATCTGAAATTCTAGATTCTACTTACTTGGGCTTAGTAGGGGAATATGGGAATTTTTGTGGGGGGTTAAGCAGGGATTGTATTCCGTTATTCCTTACTAAGCACCAGTAAGACTAGAAGGCCTCACCTCCAACCGCAGCCCCGAACTTACTGGGTTTAAGTAGATAATAAGGAAACATAGTCCCTATCAAACCCACAGTCTAATCTCCTTAGGGTGGCTTTGTAGAGGATTATACAGGGGAGTGTTATAGGGGTTGTGAAGGGATACTAGGAGCTTAGACAATAGCTCACATAACCCTCTTTAACATATTTGCCGTATTCCCTACTAACAACCAGTAAGAAGTTGCATTGCGGACAGGTGCAAGAGCTGCCGACTTAGCCGAGAGAGCTCGGAAGGAGGCATGATGCAGGTGCCAAAGGGTATGGGGTTTTGGGTTTGGGGTTTTGGGGTTTAGGGTTTAGGGTTTAGGGTTTGGGGTTCAGGTTGTGCACGCTATTCATGGTTTCTGGGTTCAGGGGTACATGGCAGAGGGTTTTGCTTAGCCTATACGAGCAGGTATGATGGAATGCATTCTATTTGACCATTCTAATTAACTTGAGTGATCCGGTATAGAGCTTTGGGCTACGGCTTCATAGATTGAGGTTCCACATTCCCTGAGAACCCTAAACCCCAAGCCCTAGTACGGTTACAGGATCAGTGGGATGATGCTGGGCGCAAGCTTTGAAATTCTGGGTATCAGCAACAGTCTGCAGCAAAGGTGTAGAAAAACAAGCTTGACGACTTGAATGTCAATTTTGCTTCTCGTATTAACGCCCTGTCGCTTGAATTTTGAGGCTCAGCACTTTCCACGTTTTCGGGGGATATAGGCTTTAGACTCCTGGGCTGGGTCAGAGTGTAGGGTTTAGCAACTAGGGTTGTAGGTTGAAAGGTTTGGGGACTCCAGAGCCAAGCTTGCCGCTTGCCTTGTTGCAGACAGATCTTGAAGACCAAGCCTGGTTGAAAGGCTCCAGCCCTCGTTTGAGGGATAGAATTTGGTAGGAAAGCATTCCAGTTCTTGCCAATATTAGCCTTACCAAGGGACCATTTAGGGTGGACCTAGGGGTCCCTCTAGTAGTTTAGTATAATCCTCAATGTATTCCTTCATAAGGAACCCATGTCCATAAGTAAAGATTATCTGGGTAATATTGACTCACAGTAGCCCATGTGACCGTAGATTGTGCAAGATACGACTTTAGACAACACCAGTGCTCAGAAACATGCCTGCCTACCTAGCCCTGGCAGCTGCACACTCCAAGCCCTGGCGGGCCGAAACTGTGGCATTAAGGGTTTGTGGGCTGGCAATACGCGAGAAGTCTATGGGGCATGGGGATGCTGTATGTACAGGGGGGAGTTTCCCAGCGTAGGGTGCCTATAATACAAGTAAAAGAAGTCCAAGTCTGATAGGAGGTCCCGTTCGATTCCTTGAACAGACATTCCGCCATGAAAAGTCTTCTAGGACCTCCGCAAGTTGTTTGGACATCCTGGGACTTTCGTTGACAAACTTCTTCTTAAGGCCTTATCAAACAACAATAGAATAGTAAAACTGAAGGGACCTCTTAATTCTGATTAGATCGTCTTTCTGTGCCTTTTTGAGTCCCTGAGTAAAACACCATATGAACACAACAAACCTAGGAAGTCGAGAGATCTGTAATTCAAATTGGATGGTTCCGCCCTCATTACCTCAGACCTCCCTTGTTCATCACTGCTGGCTTCGCCAGAGGCCCCTTTTTCAAGTCATTTGGCCCTGAATTTAGTCTTCTAGGATTTTAGGCTTCCGCTCTCTGACATTATTTGGGGGTGTTATTATGTGGATGGGGTTTGGAGGGGCATGTCTGTACAGAAAAGATCCTAGTCTTGAGCAGGGTAAGCGATTGACCCTGTAAAGCCTAATTAAACAGCTTGGACGTCCTACCTTAAGCACGTACCAGACACTTCAGGCATGTGCCTCGCGTCAACTTCCCTTACCGTAACTGTCCTTGAGGTGGTTGTTTCTAAGTGGCCAATAGAACTCCTATTGCTTGTTGCGGTAACTGCTGCTACTGAAATGGGGAATGACGTAACTCATACCACAACATGGTTCAGTCCATCTTGTACTTACCCCACACAAGGGGCCCATGATTCTGATTGACACTCACATGAAGGCAGTCAACAGGCTTCCCCCTGAGCTGCCACGAGCAGGTCGGCAACCTACCAGCTCGGGTTGGGGGATTTGGATTGAGGGTGTGGGGTTCTGGATTGTTGGGCGTGTAGATGAAGGGAGTGTTGACTCTGGGTTCAGGGTTAGGGAAACTGGGAGCAAGTACGACTGAACGCTTAGAAAGAAGCGTCCCTGCACCCTTAGCCAACCGAGTCTCTGCCTTACGAGGAAGATGGAGGGAGGATCGTCATCGATGTGCTTTGCTTCATCCCCTTGACTTTTTTTTGTAGGGTTGGATGGCTCAGATAAGAGACCAGGATGAAGGGTGAACAGGGACCAGCATGACGGTTCTCATGTCGTGAAGAAGGCACAGGGGTGGCCCATGCTCCAACTTGGCTGACATAGAACGCTCGTCGTGATTTACAGAGATGTGCGCTGCGGCAACTCCCGCAGCAAGAGTAGTAAGGTTAGCTACTGCTACTACTTTCTAGTACTGGCACCAGTGTGAGTACCTTTACTATGATCTTTTACTGCTAGTGTCATCATCACTGCGACCATTACCTATGGCAAAAGGCAAAGCACTGGTAACAACCGGCTTTCCAGGCAGTGCCCGCGCAGAAGGATGGAGATACTGGAGGCATTGGAAGGGGATAGGTCTCCGAGGATGATAGAATTGTTTGGGTTTGCTTCAGTAGTATTATCACTATTACTACGATTACTGTTATTTCTGGATACTCTTGTTGTTACTATTATTCAACTATTGTTACCATTTCTGGTCCGTCTTATACAGCGCCGTAATCAAAGCTAGATTAGCCTTGGTCGGCATATACTTGGGTCCTACTTTGGAAATGCTTTGGTACAGAGGGTGCATGTAGCATGTCAAAGAACCCGTCTTCAGCCCAGTAGCTGGTGTGTGGTTTAACATCCTTAAATTACAAGTTTGTACCCAGGACAGGGGCGACCCTTTTGGGATTCAATGCCGTGATAGCGTGGGGAGAAGGTGCGCATTCGAAAGGGTCTCACGATCACGCCAAAGACTACAGAGTCACACCCTATAACGATCACACGAGAGCACCTCTCTCGAAATAAGATGCGGCTCTTATACCTTAACTTGTCCAGAAAGACACACAAGTTTGAGGGACCGTCATCTATTGACTGACAAACAAGGCCTCACGGCAACTGCTGATGAGGAAGCCCTGCATAATCTCTGGTCGCCCCGAGTTATTGAGTGCAGACTTGTAACAGTAGACAACATGCTTATGCGTTTCTGAGAAGAAGGTGCTCCAAAACCAGACATTACCTTAAAAGATGCCCTTTAAACAGGGCCTCTTATTGTGGAAGCTCTCCTAGAGCCGCTTTCCTTCTTGCATTCTCTCACTGTAAATAAATGTTGCTATCTCCTTGTTCGATACTCGATAGGGTGTGTTGGAGGGAAAGGCATAGGCTTGCCTTTTGTTGGCTAGGAATGAAGGAATGGGGGTAATATCCCCATATATCCCTACTACACAAAAGTAAGTAGGAGTGGCCCATGCCAGAGGCAGACTGGCCCAAGGGCCCTGTTCCGGCCGGCAATGCTTCGGATACGGCACGACTTTAGAGAGCAGGCTTCCAATCTCGGCTTCCCGTCGCGGGGTTATAGGGGACAGTTAGCACAATCTGCTACTAAACAGGCTTAGTAAGAGTTAGGTGCAAGAGTGCCAATAATGGGGTTCTCTAGTGGGGAAAGACAGAAGAATCCTCGCAAACACTTCATCGAAGTTCCGTGGAGTTCTCTTTTCGCAATGTGTTTAGGACATAGGAAGGTCAGATTTCAGGGTAGGCTTTGATTTGTGAGCATACTTGTTGGGCTTGCGTATTCATACGGTCTGGATATCTCACGCAGGGGGAGTTGGGGCACCTGCAGAGCAGCTTCGTTCTTCGAATCTCAAACAGAGTCCTGGGTGGAAGACATGTCCATGCCACATGGCACATACGTGAATAAAGAGTCAGTCTCAAACCCTCCACCAACCCTCAACGCTGCACTTTAGAAATCCCACCAAGAGCCGAAAAGACACACTTCGTAGAGAGTTGCTGCAAGGCCCTGCAATTCCAGCCGGGCCTACAAAACTAAACTCGGATTCCTGTTAGTACGATTATGGCAGTGATGAAGGCCTGAAGCCCTACGGCCATAACGGCCCTGGACCCGCATCAATAGAATCTGTCAAGCGCACCTTCCTTGCGCTTGAGCCCAGAACTCCACACCTTGCTGAAGCCCAAGAAACTAGCAAACGTATTTTGGGAGTAGAGGATTCTAGTACCCTGGGGTGCACCGATAACAGTAAAAGATATTCGCTCGATTAACATATCACTGGCAAGAGCCCATACCTTCAGCCAGACCTCTTCGACCAAGCCAGATAGCCCGACCCAGGGAGACTAGCACTCATAACAGTATGACATGTCCAAATCCAGAAAAGGGTCCTATCATTGAATGACTGTAGTTTCCAACTTCTTTTCCAGTATCCCCTATATACAATCCCAGTATATTATATTATAACCTACCCTATTATACTAATACATTATACTCTATTATCCTATAGTGCATCAGTGATAGCACGTACTACTATAATTCGCAGCGTGAGGAGAATGAGCCAGTCGTCATCACCCAGTTCGCCCTGCCCACTCCTTGGACGCGGTGCCCTGAAAAGCTCAAAAAGGTGANNGGAATCAGCTTTTCGGCATTTTCAGCCCTGAAAAGCTCAAAAAGGTGATTCCCCCGGCCGCAGGAATCCAGGGAGGAGCCCAGATGCGGGGGAAAAGGGGGATATACAGGGATCTACTATAGGGGTGGGGGGTTAAATAGGGTTTAGGATTTAGGAACCACAAGCCCTAAACTCTCATGGTGCTTACATTTGATTGTGAATGCTGCGCATCATCCTAGGAGCTGCTCATCGGTTTTTTGCTGGCTTCTTGCCCACGTGCTGCTTTCCAAGTTTCCCTCCAACAGGGGTAGAATTATCCGCAACCTGTTCGGAGCTGATGTGGACTTCTCTCGAAAATCATTTGCAGTCTTGTGATATCAGATACTGATAGCATGGCACCTGGGTTTCTGGGGCACAAATCATGTGAAAGCTACCTATGCCAGAAATGTTCTGAGGCTGCCGCCAACACCCAATGAGTTTGACGCGCGTGCGGAGGCTCCTCACCTTGAGTTGAGGTACCCCCCGTAGTAAGGATTACCTTAGTGGGTTCCCTGGGCCGCTACTGTTACCGATGAGAGAAGACTAGGAAGCAGGTTGCCCATCCTTGGCGGAAAGCGCAGTAAATGGGAAGTCAAAACAGGATCTATGATGTGACTACGATTTTGGCACCTAGTCAAAGAGACAGTACTTCTTGGGTAAGCCTTCGATTAGGGCTTCGAGTTTCCATGCAGCCCACCGCAGCACCATGTTGTTCTTGCTTGTCCTGCAGCTCCTCATCTTGACAGACTCTGGACATAGCTAATATTATGACATTCTGTCCCCACGCCATGATATTGTAGGCACAGGATTACTCTGCAACAATTCTACGGGATAAGAGCCCTTAGCAGCCTCCGCGGGCTCTTCAAAGTAGTATGACCTTCAAAGTATTCATTACAGACCTGGACCTGAGGTGCGTGGGATGATAATGCGTTTTCAAAAGGCTCATCCTCTACCCTCAATTGTTCCTCGAAGCCCCCTCCGAAGACCGAAGCATTTGTTTCACTGCATTTTCGCTCGGCCTAGATTTCACGGAATGTCATGGAGTAGTTGGGAGGTGCGGACAGTGTTTCATACTCTGGAACGAGATTACAGGATTAGGGTCACAATGACATATCCTGTAAGCGGCTCCCAACAAGTGGCCTGGTAATGCAAGGATCCTAGTCCTCTAGTCAAAGAGGACTAAGGTTTGAGACTTAGGGATATTGTTTTGATGGCCACCGGTCCACTACGGCATCAGGCCTACACCCTGAGCCCTACAAGCCGACTGACAGCCCTAAAGCCCCAAAGTGACTTCTAGCCAGGCCCCGCCGAATGAATGCAGCAGCCTTGGACGCTGATTTCGAGCTTGAGGGTACATAACCTATGTCTTAGAGCCTGAATGTTGGGTGTCGGCGGTTCTGAGGCCTTAGGGCCCTAGGGCTTGTCAAGGGAGATCAGTCTTGGCCGGATGCAGCTAGAAATGGGTCTCGTCGCATTGCAATCAGGGCCTTGCTGATGGGCTTCCAGAAGTGAGCTGAACACTAAACCATGATCCCTGCACGTCAATAAAGTCTGCATGCTTTGTTTCTGCCATGGGGGCTTACAGTTCTACCTGGAACAGCGGATGCTTCGGAATGCTTCGTTGAGAACTGTGGGGGTCGCTTCTTAGCGAGGGTTTTCTGTCAATGTAGGGGTGGGCGCGTTAGTTAGTGGCGTCCTTTCCCTTAGGCCCTTCATGCAGTCTACTTTCAGTCCAATTTGCATTGGTTGCCGACCTCAAGATGATATTCTCACACCCTGAACCATAAGCAACCGCTAGGACGGGGTTCAAGGACCATGACTACGACTAGGTGTGCCTGGGGATTCTTAATGAGGAGAATTACATGTTGGAGTTCAGGTTCAAGGTCCAGTTGGTGATAAGCCCACTACAGCACTACGTAGACTGGTGTGGTGCCTATTTCAAAGGAGATAAGATCCCACAGAGGGTGTAGGGTTTAGGGTTAGGGTTCAGCTGATCCGCCGGTACAGCAGGTCGCTTAGATTTTCCTGGCCGACGAAGAGATCCGACTAGCAAACGTACCCTTGGTGAACCCAATTTTTATTCAAATGGAGTCCGCACAAGAGATTCATTTTTTTTGCGAAACTTTCATCTTGCTCTATCAGCTTTTTGGGACTGAACCCACAGATCCTCGACACTAATCCATCGGCTCTGAAGGTCCAGAAGCTGCCTGCGAGTCCTGCCGCCTCGCACGGCCAAAAAATCACGTTTCAATATACCTGGGCCCCAAAAGTATGTAAAATAATGGCCTTTAGGGCTATTAGTATGGGTGAAGGGCTATTATTTTACATACTCTTGGGGTTTAGGTAATATGCAAGTAATTCCTAGTAGGAAGATCGTTCGCCAGGTTTTGTATGAAAAACCGTTCAATAGATCCAAAGATCAAGCCTCCCTAAAAGATTATACAAGGGGGGATCCTTGGGGGATTATGTACGGGGACGCATATACCTCAATAATCTGGTGCGGCCACTTGCGGCCATTTCGCTCGCGCGGGGCCTAGCTTTTCCGGCTCACCTCTAAAAACAGTTGCTGTGGGCTCCCTCGGGGCTCTAAAATCTTGAGATGTTTGGTCCGGGCGTGGCGACCAAAAGGCTCGGAGATTGTTGGTCACGCGGCCCCCCTACCCCTTCTCTCCGCCTCATTGATCTCTATTTGCCTGTCTGCGGACAGGCGCGGCCAACCTAAATTCTCAATTTAGATCTCCGCCCCGGGTCTAGCAGCCAGGCGCCATTGGCAGACTGCATCATGACAACTGCAGCCTCTGCACATTTCTGTTCGCGCACTGTTTTATGTTGCGACCGACTTAGCGTTCAAACCATGTTGCCTGCTGCGTGCTCCTTGCTGTGAGAGCATCGCACGGTCTGTCGGTCTGACGTGCTCTCATGCCTGCCCGTCCGTTTCTTCGTCGGTGTTCTGATATGCCCGTCAAACTGTCACGCAGTCTGAATCGGAGTGGCCGGGTGCCGGACAAAGGAAAGTCTGTCAATCTCTTCGTCTGTCAGTCCATGAGTTTGTCAGTCTATGGGTTTGTTGGTCAATTCCAAAGATTGTCAGATGCTCAGTCTGACCGTGCATCTTCTGTCGAACGTGGAGACTCTCATTCTGTCGATATGACATTCTCTCATCATTTGTCTTCTGTCGGTATCTCATTTGGTATTTGTGCGTCCGACTGTTCGTCGGTCTTTCCGCATGCCAGTCAAGCCGTCACGCATTCTGAGTCGGAATAGCAGTCCGTCAGATCAGGGAAGGTTTGTCAATCTCTTCGTCTCTCTGTCTATGAGATCTGTCAACCCCTGGTCTCTCTGTCTATGAGTTTGTCAGCCAGCGAGCAGCCAATCTCTAAGATTAGCAGGCTGTCAGTCTGACCGTCTATCTTCTGTCGAATCTGTCGGTCTCGTATTCTGCCAATTTGTTATCTATTATCTCATCTTCTGCCTTCTGTCAAATGCGCTGGACCTGCAATTTTTTCAATCTCCGATTAATTTGAGAATTATCTATAAATCCGAATCATCGTCAATATTGCGATCTATCCGTCTAATTCAATTGATTTATCGTTGAGAGAGACGCGCGGATATATTCATTTATGAATCTGATGATCTTTTACCGATTAATTCTCGGTCTGCGTTCTCTCAATCGAATATCTTCTAATTTTATATATAGCTGATCAAATTTGATAGGAATTATTGAAAGAATTTAATTGAAATATTTATAATAAGGCAAAATAAATATTTGAGAGGGATATTTATGATAGACGTTATTTTTTTAATGCGAAAGCCGAGGAATATTTAAGAGAAAATCGTATGAGAGATCTAATATATAAATAAGATTTGATCGCACGATAGATGACCGATTCGTTAATAAAGGGAAAAAAATTAAATGAGAGATTTGATATTAGATCTAGATTTGATTAGATGAGATGAATACGATTAATCTAAAGATTCTAGCAGATTTTGATTCTACGATACCGATTCGGCCTTCAGATAATGGTATAATAATTCAATTCGAAATATTAGGAGATCGTATTTTTTTCTGCTGCATTTCTCTCTCTTGGATTATTTGGAAATTATATGACGGTCGGGGGAGCGCTATAGATAGATTATATCGATTTATATATATTCTGAAAGATATTGCAACTCCATCTCCGATTTATTTATTCTTCTTGTCATTAGCATATAGATAACTAAAGAGAGATATATTATGCGGAAGACCGCTCTAGAAATAAGGGCCGCAATGGGAAATTATTTGATCGAGAATATTTATAATGAGAAATCTGATGAATAATTAATATATAAGGTCATCCTTGAAGATTTATGAAGAATTAAGATATTAGATCGTACGTGATAATAATATTAAATCTATATAGATTCTGAAAGATTTTGGATTTCCGTCTCGGGTCAATATATAATATCGACCCGCCGCGTAGATAATTCTTAGATTATTTGAGCGGCTATTCGAAGAGATATATAAATCTCTATAAATAAATATAATCAAATTATAAATCTTGAAAGATATTAATTCTCTCTATCTTGTTCCTACGCATTCATAATCAAAGAGAAATAAATCACGCGGAAGATCG
>CAJNIZ010007019.1:2267-15584 GCA_905231905.1 Symbiodinium pilosum
GGGTTTAGGTAGACTTAGGGTTTAGGGTTTAGGGTTTAGGTAGACTTAGGGTTTAAGGTTTAGGGTTTAGGTAGACTTAGGGTTTAGGGTTTAGGGTTCAGGGTTTAGGGTTAAGGACTTCTGGTTTGTGGGGTTGGGGTATTCGGTGACTCGGCGGAGGGTGAAGTTAAGATGCCTTGCAAGAGCGTCAGTACTATTTGTGCGTTCTTCGAACAATACGGACGTGAACACCCCCCCTTCCACCAACATTTCTCACACAAACGTGGGGCATTCGTAGGAATTATTGCTCATTGTGGAGTTGAGGCCGTTCAATCTTAGTTAAGCGGATTGAGTTGTGATCTTAAACCCACGGAACATTCTACAATTTTGGCGCGTCGTGTAAAGCAACAAGCAGACTTAGGCTAAGAGCTCCATACAATCTTGTCATAGACACATTTGGAGGCTCCGAGGAGCCGGAATTCAATGAAGTTCCATGTTCTGAGTACCTAAGCTATTTGAGCCATAGTCTAAACTCCTTAATTATATGGGGGAGTACTATAGGGGATATCAAGGGGGATACCATGAGTTTAGACTATAGCTCACTTAGTGCATGCTTGCCTACCTTGTTTCATGTCTGGGTGCCCTGTATATTCTGTTGTAAAAGCCTCCATCTCCAATCTTGAAGCAGATCTACCCTCGAAACTTTAACCTCAAACCCTAAACCATAACCCCAACAGAACACCAAGCCCCGAAGGTTTAGGGTTCAGGGTTTAGGACTTAGGGTTTAGGGTGTGATCCTGCTATCTGTTGAGGAGGGGCCTACTCTCGACGAGCTACGAGTTGCGCAGACCATGCTGGAGGTCCCGGATTGGGGTGACAGGCATAAACCCTAAACCCTACAACCCTAAGACCCTTTAAAGCAAAAGCCCTAAACTCGAAACCCCTAACCATTTGAGTAGTATTTCATTTGGGGATACTATGGTACCCAATATAGAGTAAGATTATATCGTTTTTTTGGGGTATAGTATTTCATATAAGGAATAGAATTTTACTAGGTTCAACCACCAAAAAAACACTACTCATCTGTCCTGGGCAGGGGCAAGCTCAAGATATCACCTGCCTATAGTGTCTCATGGTTACCATTCTAATGACGCTGGCGTTTTCCCAGATACCTACTTACACCCTAAGCCCTAAACCTGTAAAAAGGTAAACCCCTGAATCCTAAACCCTAAACGCTGAACCCTAAACCCACTAAACCTACTTGGATTTAATTTGGGGTCTTATGGCGTGGGGGCCCAGAAGAGTGGGTTGGACGCTTCAAGGTCTAGTGGTTTGGTGGGCCTGTCCCGGGCTGAGGATTTAGGATTTAGGGTTGAGGGTTTCGGATTTAGGGTTGAGGGATTTAGAGGTTCAGGGTTCGTAAGGGCTTTTAAGGGTTTGAGGTAAGGTCATACCCCAAAAAGCTCCCCAAGTATGGCCCCCATATGGCCCTTACATGAATCAAGGCGGTTTCCCAAGGTTCCTTAGAAAGGACAGGTCTGTATAGTCTTAGCGTTCACAGTTTGGGTTTGGGGGGCTTAGAGTCTAGGGTTTGGGGGGATTAGGGTTTAGGGCGTGGGTTCATACATCATGAACTGGAAGTTCCCTGAAAAATGGTTCTTTGATTAATCCTAAGGAGCAGTTGGCGTTGTGTTGGGGCTTCTTGTTTGTTTACATCCCTGAACCTCAATCTTCAAACCGGCTGGGCATCCAACCGTAAACCTTAAACCCTACGCGGGCCCCTCAAGTGTATACATAGCAACTACCTTCGGCAGCTGAGCCCCCTACATCGATGGACCTGGTAGGGTTGCCGGTGAGGGTTTAGGGCTTAGGGACTAGGGTTTAGGGTCTAGGGTATCTTGCGCTGGTTCAGAGTAGAACCAGTCAGAAGCACTTGGAAAAGTAAGTGGAACATGACATGGAAACTGGTTTCTATTGCGATTTATGCCTTCCGCGGCCCTCTTTCCTGTTGGGTTTAGGGATTGTTGAGCGTTTGGGGCTTCGGGCTCAGGATTCACCAGGACCTTCCTTGTACCCTTAATTGGGGATATATGGTCCCTAATAATGGGTACTTAATGCCTAATAGAGGGTAGGAGGAGGGTCTAGGCAGGTGTATAATTCTTGTTTAGGGTTTAGGGATCCGTCCCACAAACAGGTTCTTGCAAACGTTCAGGTTACAGCAGCTGGGCTACCTACCTCGCCAAATTCTTCTTGTTCTTCTTCTTCTTCTGCTCGGGCCAGGGCTTCGAATCTTCCATAAACTCTCCATACTCAAAATCATTAACCCTATGGCCGTAAGGAAGAGCCCTAAGCCTCTCATAAGCCCAAAGCCCTTCATAACTTAAACCCCCCAAACCCTAAAGCGCCCCCTCTCCTAAGCCTTCACTGCTCGTAACTCCCCCGTCGAAGGTGGAAGAGGTCGACATTTTGACGCTCCTCCGCCTTGAGCGCGCTCGCGCTCCGGAGCTGCGGGCAGAGGCATCCGGTGGGGAATGGGATTTGGGGTTTAGGGTTTCTGGCTAATGCTTACGCTTTCGGGCAAAGGTTTGAAGGTTTATCACGTTCAGGTTCTAAGTTTCTTACTTATAAGGTTTAGGTTTCGTTGGGTCTTAGGTTTAGCGTTGAGGCTGCGGGGAGCTAGGCAGAGAACGACCTGGGTTAAGAGCCTGGTGGGGATGGAAGAGAAAGTGGACCTACCGCATTTGGGGGGGTTGGGGGTATAGGCCTACAAGCTAGAACCAGAAACTATCCCCTATCTTTGAGGGGTGCAGGGGTGTAGGGTTTCGGTGTTCAGGGGCTTTTGGTGGCCTAGACTTTGGGGATGTGCCTCGAATCCTATAGGCCCTAAGCTCCAAACCCTGTACATCCCTGTATTTCTTTCCGCAGGGTCCCCAAAACAGGGCATGATTTCGAGAACCACAGACTGCGTCCACGGCAGGATCCTGCATATACTCCTTGGGTCTGGTTGAAACCCTAAACCATATACCCTAAACCATATACCCTAAACCCTAGACCCTAGACCCTAAACCCTAAATCCTAAAACCTGAGCCTTAAACCAACCCTGAACAGCGAGATGGCGGGTCCTGTTCTCTGCCCGGGGGAGTATGGAGTAGTCAAAACTCCTTATTTAAAGGGGTTATATAGGGGAGTATATATAGAGGAGTATGAAGGAGGATCTTAGGGGTCTAGACTGTGGCTGGTATAAACTAAGTAAGCTTCAAACTTTGCAGCCCGACGAGAAGCCCGAAAATCCCATTAGCCCTCAACCCGCATATGTGCCACAAACCCTATGCACAACATACACCCCATAACCCCCCCAAGACCCTAAACTCGAAACCCTAGAAATACTGCCTAAACCCTAAACACCCCAAAAACCCTAAAACCTAAACACGAAATCTTGTAAATTTCCCTAAGCCCTAAACCCCCTAAATCCTGTAAACCCGAGGCTTTAAGCCCCAAAGATTGCGTTGGCGCAGGCCAAGGCCCTTCAGGAGCGCACGCGCGATCTCGAAAATCGCAGCGAGGCCATTCACTTGGGTTGAGATACTTAGCCAATAGAAAAACTTAAAACTTTTTGGGCTTCCTTTTTGGGGCTCTATAATAAAGTTTAAACTTTTTTGCCCTGGTTATTGGGGAAGAGAGTTTAGATAGGGTCTAGGGTCTAGGATTTGGGATTTAGGGTTGGTGGGTTAAGGACGCAGGGTTAGGGGTTGAGGATGTAATTAAAAGGTCTATGTTTCAAGTTTTAGGGCTAATTAGAGGCCTTGGGGTTATACAGAAATTGGAAAGGCATTCCATGTCTGCATATGGATGGGCATCTTCAGGTAGTTGGATCAGGTTCATAGACACGCGGCTTAGGGCTTAGTTTTTGAAGCTAAGTTCAGGAGAATCCCCACGTCGAGACGCGACCACAAAACTTGGAAAGGTTTCACTCCAGCGGTTTAGGGTTTAGGGTTCAGGGTTTAGGGTTTAGGGGAGTACATCTCTCTAACATGCCCCAAACCTTACATACTAAACCCTTCCAGGACTGTGGAGTGTTGGTTGAGAATGCCAGGCCCGTTCCGATAGCTTCCGAAAAGGAGGGGCGCGTCAAACTACTGGGTTGAACATGAGCTATCGTCCAAACTTCTGAAATGGGGTTTTACTAGGGGACTTTTATAGGGGTTAGTAAGGGGGAATACCGGGAGTTAGTAACTCATATGGGCCTGGCCTCTGTGAGGATCCCCAGGCTTTGTACGTAGTCTCGAAGCACATTTTTTCATATGCCGTTTCAGGATTTTGCTTGAGCCGAGATCCGGCACCCTAAACCCTAAACCCGACACCCTAAACCTTAAGCTCTTAACCTAAGCCCTTCACGCTAAACCCTTAAACCCTAAACTCGAAGATGTTCAGTCATCAGCCTGGGTTTGTTTCCTCAGGTTGCATCCCCCTTGTCAATCCAAGGTCTCTGCAGCAAAGGTGAACGCGGTTTAGGGTTTAGGGTTTAGGGTTTGGGTTTGGGGTTTAGGGTTTAAGGTTTAGGGAGAGCCTCAAGCCTGATCACTCTTCCTGAAATGGGAGTTCCCAGAATCGTTGAGATCCCAGTAGTAAGGACTACGTTACATTTTGGCCGCCGATAGGAGTGCCAAGTATGAGAAGGGACGCAGCTCTCAAAGCCGCAGGACTCTGACACCTGAACCCGCGCCTTTTGCCTGCAGCTTCCATGTGATTTTTGTTTCCAACGTTAGGGGTACCATCTTTGGGCGTCCCGATAAAAGGGATTATGGTATTAAATGTTCTTTTCATTTTGATCCCCCTATTAGCTGCCATGTGGAGTGTGCTCCAATCGTGGTCCCCAGTTTGTGTTTATTGTTACACATGGGAACATGTTCCTTTGTTAATTGCAACATGTCGTCCCTTAAAGCCTTCTGCAATGTCTGGGAATGGACCGCACGCCGACATGAGGCCAACGTCGAAGAGGCCAAAGCACTGCAAGAGATGCAGTTTCTTGGACGTAACCAGGGCTTCAGACACCCTAAACCCTAACCCCCTCAACCCTGAACCCTTAACTGGGCGGCTGTGGTTTGATTGTGAGCCTTATACGGTTCAGACATCAGGGATGCAACTAGGCCTTCAAGTACGGAGCTCAGGGCTTCTGTGCTGATAAGGTTCCGAGGATGTAAGGTGTAGGTTTCAGCCTTTGTGTACACCCGAGGAATATTTGTGAGGTGATCATGAAAAATGAAAAAAACAGTTGAGACCGCAGTTAAGATAATAGCGCAAGCAACATACCAGGAAGGTCAGAGAGTTCGACTTGAAAAGCTGAAGCCTACAACTCCAAACCAGAAACCATCAACAAATCTAAAGCATAAGCCCTAAATCCTCATCCCTAAACCCTAAGCCCTAAAACTTAAACCCTAAGCCCTAAATCCTAAACCCTAAACCTAAACCCCTAACCTTTCGTCCTTCCCCTAGAATGGGCAACAAGGGCTGTGCAAAACCGGAACATCGCGCGGCTGCGCGAAGAGATCCAAGAAGTGCGCCACCGGACCAAACATAGTGGGAGGTTTTAGGGAAGAAGGGTTTACGTAGAGTTTAGGTTTTAGAGTTTAGGGTGAAGGGAATATGGGAGTATATATGATATGGGGATTATACAGGAATTAGATTCCCTTACTCCCTACGGACCGCCAGTAAGCAACGGCACAAGGCTGAGAACTCAGGCATCAATGTGAGGGTTTGGGGTTTAGGGTTTACGCTTTAGGGTTGCAAGGGCCAATCTCGTTTTGGAAGCCCATCTCAGCTACCCCACACCATAAGTTATACCAGGAATCCCGCAGCATAATTCGACAGGCCCCTACGGCGGTAGGAGATTATATGTTTAGTGGCTACGTCTTCAGGCTTTAAGGTACACGACGTGTTTAAGGTTTAGGGTCCTTTCTGGTTGCATGGAGTAGCAAGGAGTGAAAATTATTTTTGCTCTTCAGCGAAGTCTCGCGAAACCTCCCTAAGACATTCTGAATGGGGACACGCCCGACTATCCCAACCCTAAACCCTAAACTCTAACCCCTAACTGCAACAGCCCCGATACTCGGTCCCTAGCAAGGACTATGATTTATGTCTCGCGCAGTGCCTGCGATGAGGCATTTACTTGGGGTCGGCGGACGATAGGGTTATAGCGAGGCCCTGTGTACGAGTGGTAATAGGGGTTTAGGGCTTAGGGCTTAGGGTTAGGGTAGGCATGTTGTTACTGCGACGGCCGCCATGCTGTTGTTTTTTGGAGAATTGGGATACGAACAGGATTGTTAAATAGTGGCTAGCACAAGACCGGACTTTCTCCAAGAGCCCAACCCGAAAGCAGTTGCCCAAATAGCCCAAGGTCCCACACCCTGAATCCCGTAAACCTGAAATCCAACTTCCAAACCTCGAACCCCTTGAAGAATGAACCTCAAATCCAACTCCTCCAACTCTGACCCAACAATTGCTGGTGGTATGCAGCTGGCGTTGCCGACGCAAAGATTGCAGAAGCCTGAGCAAAAATGGCCCCCTGGGATGCAGTGGTCCAAAGGCTTACACACGCCAATTTTTTGCATATCGCCAGAGCCATCAGCTGTCGCCCTTAAACATGGCGCGGTATCACTGTGGGTTTAGGGTGGTTTAGGTGGGATATGTGGGACGACTCTGACAAGTGCACGGGTTCTGCTGTTGCAGAAGTTATTGCAGGACAGCTTTTGACGATAGCTACATCCTGTTGACGATTTTGCTGGTGAAGGCCATCGCAGTTGCGTGCCAAGCGCGTATTGAAAGCAAGGACGTGTAGGTGATCAGGGTGGCAGTGTGGCTGGTAGGCATTTGTTGGTGTTGTCGCCGATCTATGTGTTTTCTAAGCCCTAAATCCTAAACCCTAAGCGTCAAATCCTAAACCCGAAGCCCTAAACCCTAAACCCCTAAACCCTAAGCCCCTCACTCTAAACCCTAAATCCTAAACCTTGAACCCTAGAACCTAAACCAGTGACGCTGCTGAGGAGTGATCTCCGCCAAGGCATCGCTTGCACGCTGGGCGCCGCGTTGAGAACCAAAAAGGGGGCCAAGGGTCTGCTTTAGGGTTGAGGGTTGGGGGTTTAGGGGATATATCAGGGTTATATGGGGATAATGAAATATGGAAACTACTATAATGGGATTATATAGGGTAGGGTTGAGGGTTTAGGGTGTACGGGTTTAGAGGTTTTGGGTTTGGCGTGCATAGGGGTTTAGGGTTTAGGGTTTAAGGTTTATTAGGGAGCAGGTTTCAGGATTCAAGGTTTAGGGTTGGGCGTTTAGGGTTTAAGGTTTAGGGTTTAATGTTTAGGATAGTAGCTGGCTAGGAGTTTAGGGTTTTGTACCTGTTGCAGGGTTAAGATTTGGGCTTTGTGGCTAGATGGGGCTCAATAATTACTTAGAGTTCAGCCATTACAGCTTGGCTTGTTCAGGGCTTCTGGAGTTTTGGGTTAAGAGGTTGACTGTGCTTTGTTGGGGTCTGTCATTGGGAGGGGCCCTGAACGCTAACCCCTAAACCGTAGACCCTAATTAAACCCTTGACCTTCTGGAATGAAGTATGGGCCAAGCCATGGATGTCCTTCTTTGTGTTTTTTTTTTGCCCTGGCTTCAGGATTCTTGGGGTTTGGTCCGTCACAAACCACAAGAGCCACTGCGCCTTAACATCTTGTAAGCTAATCAAGCTGACATTCCCACAAGCCAGTGAAGAAGGATCAGGACGAGCACGCCACCTTGGTAAAGAAGGTGAAGCAGGTTCAGCAGGGCTACTACAAAGGGACTTTACTGGGAACCCCAAGCAGGGAACCTCAAGAATATACTGGGAATATAATAGGAATATACGTGCCAGCGTCCTTACACTCAATTATATTCCTACTATATTCTTGGGGTTCCCTGTTTGGGGTTCCCAGTAGAACCCTTTTACACAAAGGTTCAGGGTTCTGAGCAGTGGGCTGGGGAAGTTTGCGCTTGGTTATTAAACCCTCCCCCGCCCAAAATCAAATATTCGTATGCCACAATGCGAAGTATTATATATAAGGGGTGTGTGGGAGGGTTTAATATTAGGGGCGGGATTATTTCAGGCGCCCACATTTGTTATGACTTTGAGGTTTACGGATTGGCTCCGGACTTGCAGTGGGAGTGCATGGGCTGTAACGTTCGGGGGTTAGGGTTTAGGGTGGTTGAGATTTTGGGTTTGGGGCTTGGGGCTGGGAATTTGGATTTTTGCATACACTGTAGAAGCCTAAATTATTTATCCGGAAGATGCGTTATCCTCATATACTCATGTCAGAACAGGCCTTACCGCGAAACCCTACGAACCAGGCCCCTCTTTTGAAGAGCTTCGGCTGGCGAAGTTCATGGTTTAATCCCCCTCCCCCTACTGTTAACCTCCCCTAAACCCTAAATATTCCCCATATGTTATATTAATATCAGGATATCAGGAATATTGAGCTTTGGGGGGGCGGGGTTGGGGGCTGTTTCAAATTAGGGGGAGGGGATTCTCTAGAATCAGAGGTTTCTGTTCTGTACCCCCTATACTATAAGAGTAGTTCCCAAAATTAGGGTCCCGTTTTGATGTCCCTAAATGATAGGTGCCGTAATATAATACATATCCAAAAGGGCCCAGAATTTTGTGAACAACCCTAAACCCTATTAACCCTATAAACCCCAAATCCTAAACCATCAACCCTCGAAATCCCCAAACCCATGGGTCTCTAGCCCCAGTCGTTCTGGGAGTCCTCCTGAGGCCGTTGGGGGATGTGCCAAAGAGAAGATTTATGGTTTAATGCTTCGGGCTTAGGGCTTAAGTCGGGTTAAGGGTTTAAGGCTTTGGATTTATGGGGCTTAGGAGCTCAGTATTTAGGGATTGCAGGGTGTACTTCTGCAGTTTGAGAAATCCTGTTCGCTTCAATTTTCCTTCGGCGCATTCCATGGGAATTTCTCAACATGGTGTACCTTCTGGCTTTTGTGTACCAGGGCTGCACAAAAATTGGTGGGATGTCTAGTAAGAATCCTGACGGGAGATTTTTGAGAACGTCCCGGCTATAACCTTGAAGCAGGTTCAACGAGAGAGCGAAGAGGGCAAACAGTGCTGAGCTGAGTTGTGATTCGTCCCCTTCCCTGGCATAGGGTGGATTAGGGATGTTTTGGATTAGAGGATTCAGTTTCCTTTTGTGAGTATAGTTCAAGCATTGGGAATTGGGCTGTTGTGTGATGTAAGCTTGGAGAAGCGTTCAATCTCCTAACTATACGGTTCCCAACTATGTTTGTGTAGGGTTCTCGAGGTGAGTTTACATTTATGGGTTTTGGATTTTAGGGGGTCGGGTCTACGTCATATGGTGGTGTCTGCGTCAGTGTGTGGTGGCAGCAAGTGTTGCTTGCAGCTTCTTTATTCATGTCCAAGAATCACGCCACCAAAAGAAGGATCCGCATGTTAGGGCTGCGTCTGACCAGTTGCCAGAAAAGGTTTTCCCTCGTTATGGACTTTTACTTGAGAGGTGCATGCGCAGGAGGTTGGGACTGGCAGTAGAGCCTCAGCCTTTCATTTAGGACTTTTAGTTGGCCCCTTGGGATAATGCTATAAACAATTGCCCCCTATTGTTGCAGAAGGGAACCAATTCATAAATGTTTTTGGGGACCTTTAAAGGAGCACCAGGCGTTTAAGCTTCAGGCCCTGGGGCTAATTCGGCCGGCCATCTTCGTGCAGGGCAGGGCAGGGCCAAAGGACTCTTGATAAGGAAGCTTGAAAACATTACGCTTTGTATTGAGGGCTTCCTAAAATTAGGCGTCCTTTTCAGGAAGCTACCCTATTTGAGAGTGATAACCAAGACCTAGCGGCAGCTTACTACAAGGAAGAAGACAGGGGATTTGCGGTAAATCATTTTCAGAGGCCAAAGACTGAGTTCAAATGAGCCATAGTCTAAACTCCTTAGAGGTGGGTTATCAGGACGATAGGGAACTACTATGGGGGTTATTAAGGGGATATTGGGAGTTTAGACTATAGCTTAAATTTTGATAAAGGCGCACAGAACAACAACCCGAGAAGCACGGAACACCTGCAATCTTTTTCACTTTAGGGTTGGGGGTCTAGGCTTTAAAGTTATGCCCTGTCGTCCATGTTAATTTGAACTCTTACCCCTAATATTGAATATCCCTTCCAATCTATGGTGTCTCTTATGGGGAATACTGAAGATTCGGGGCGAGGGATATTTCATATTCGTATGAAGTGATTACTGCTCATAATATTCCTAAGAATAGACAGAGTAGGACTAATAACAAAACCCTTTTTATTCTGGACTTCATTGGGAGCCAGGTGCTCTGAGTGAATGTTTTGACATCCGAGCGTCACTGACGAGCTTGACCTGAGTTAACCTAAGCCCTATAGGTTTTATGGCTAAAGGTTTAAAAAGTTCAGGGTTTAAGGTTGTAAGGTTTGCGCTTTATACAGTTTAGGGTAACAGTAAGCAAAACTAGTCTCGGAAATCCAAGGCTGTAAATGCTGCCCACTTTGTGCCCTGAACTTGTCTAGAGGTCGTCTTTGCTTTTAGTCTGTTCTTCCTACAGACCTTAAATCCCAGATCCACGCTTTAGGGTTTAGGGCCTACGTCAGATCCCCAGTTACCCATTCAGAACACCGACGCCCCGACGCCAAAAGGGCTTCGATCCCCAGGCAATGGTGGGGCTTCTGCGAGCCTGGTGCTTACCCAGTGCAACTGTGCTTGTGGTGCCCGCATACGTGTGCAATATATAAAACCCTAAACCCTAAATCCTCAACCCTAAGCCCTAAACCCAAACCCTAAGCCCTAAACCCAAACCCTAAACCCTAAACCCCAAACCTTAAACCCGAAAGCCACCCCGGAATGCCAACGAGAAATTGGCATTAAATGCTCACCACATCTCCTCGTATCCGATAAAAGGGTACATGTGGGCTTAATCTGAATTCCTTAGAGGGGTTGAATAGGGGTTAAATATGGTTTAGGGTGGAGGGTTTAGGGTCTAAATTATTTAAAGGGGGTTATAATATAGGGGATTAGATAGCGGAGTATTGTAGGGCTTGTTACGGGGGATTCTAGGAGCTTAGATTATAGCTCATATGGTGGCTTGCCCAACTTCCTGTTCCTTGAAAACGGGAAGCCAAACCCTAAACCCCCTTGATTTTGGGAAATTTATGTGAGCTCTCTCAGCTACTGATGGCCACATGAGCAGAAAGTTTGGTTTCAGAGATGACTCATTGAGGCAATATTTGGGGTTTAGGGTGTAGGGTCTCTATGTTAGGGTTATATTGGGATAATGGAAAAGAAAATGGAAACTACGAAGTGGGGTTTGGAGTTACATTAGGATAATGGAGAAGAAAAATGGACATTGCAGGGAGTATAGGGATTATTGACACATGCCTGCTTGAACTTGTCGGAATGGTATGTGCCTGTAGTTTGCGCATTGAACTCATACTTGCACATTTGGCACGTTATATAATTTGATCGTTCTTACAATGAGCACGGCTAGAATGTGGGGGCTGACCACAAATTTGAAGCCTAAACCCTGATTGCAGTTATCCTGAGTACCTCAGCTCTAGGTCATTCTAGGTTAAGTAGGATCCAGGAACATAGGCCCGCCAAAGTACACTGCACCCAAGCAAACCTGTAGTTCATTGTCGTTCTCATGTACCTGGCAGTATGAGAACTACTTGTGCCATGGTGGTGTGCCCTAGGCCCCCAACCCTGAGCGTGGTGGGACCTTCATGCCCGTGTTCCCCAAGCCACGTAAGCCTGAATTCTCAAGCCGCACCCCCGCAGCCAAAAGTGTAAATATTCTAAACTTGGACCGTACACTCTAGACAGTGTGCTGCGCAGTCAGAAGCTTTGTCATGTCACCCTACCGAGTCCCATCCTCAATCTCTTCGTAAGTTAGCAAATCCCAGCTTATAGCCAAGTAATATATGGTAGTTTCCCAAAATGGAGGGACCCCAATACAGACCCCGAAATACAAAATCCGTATTTTTGAGACCCCCAAAAAGGTACCCCTAATTTTTGGAAACCGTCATATATCCTGTAACCTTTCTAAATTAGCGTCATGCATTCATGTCTTGTAATATGCCTAATTGTACCATGGTTCCTAAACCCTAAACCCTAAACCCTTGGATCCTAGGTTCCTGGAAAGGGACGCTGCAGCTAAGTGGTACCAAAGCAGGTAAGCAGTGGTTTGTAGAGGATAGGAGGATCCCCAACACAGGGTAAGCCTATATCTGCCTTTGTTTGCAACCTCCCATAACTAGAACTTAACATTTTAGCCTGACATCTGTTAGGCCTCAACACGGATGTTTCACATAATATTTTCATTCCGTTGTCTGAAAGAGGGACTCGGTAATCTCCTGACACTACCCTTCAGATTCATCACTCCGGTGACACCAACACTAGCCACGTATCGAGAGCCCCGACACCCTAAAACGCTTAGATCCGACACCTGCTAACTTTTGGGGGAGCGCTAGACCTCCCTGAATCCTAAACATACGGTTTTGGGCATAGGTTTAGGGTATAGGGTTTAGGGTTTAGGGTGCAGGGTTTAGGGTATAGGGTTTAGAGTATAGGGTTTAGGGTTTAGGGTATAGGGTTTAGGGTGAGTACTGTAAACTCTCCCTAAACCCCACCTCCGATCTACAGGGCAGAGGGCAAGAACAACCGCAGAGACCCGCAGAGGCCGGAGTTGGTCATGCTGTCAGCTGAGTTGCATCTTGAATAGAGGAGCAGTAAGGGCCTAGGGCCCCCCAATAATGGCGAATCAAATGGAACAGAAAATGGAAATGGAACGGAAACTGGGGTAATGTAGGGATTTCATTTCAATGGAGGTTCCATAGTGGGCAGTATAGAGTGAATGTAAATGTATAACCTCCTTGCGATTGTGGGTTAACTTGCATTTTGAATGGGGAGTAGAAATTTCAATAGGGGTTCCATAGTCCGCAATATAGAGCGAATGTAAATATGTAACCACTATATAACCCCTGTGTAACCCCAAGGTACCTTCCATTATCCCCTATGTAACCCCTATATAACCCCTATAAGTTAAAGTGTATACTGCGCTTTTGATTGCAGTTTTCGATGCAAAGAACATTCTTTCACCTGGCCCAACTGCCACAAAACACAATCGATCTGCGTTGGAAACTGAAGATGTGGGGATTGTGTGGCTCCGCAGGGGCTCAACGGATCGTCTTCAGACTTATAGCCCCCCCTTAAGTAGATAGAATATGGGATATATGGGGATCTTATTATACTATACCCAAAGTCATATTCTTTCTAC
>CAJNIZ010007020.1:0-16288 GCA_905231905.1 Symbiodinium pilosum
GGACGGACTCACAAAAGACTAGGAACACCAAAAAGCCAAAAAAACACATTTTCTTTGGAACTATGGTGGCTCCTGAAAAGGTTGGTTTTTTGGTTTTCCTAGGAAAAAGTTGGTTTTTCTTGAAAAAACATTTTTTTTCCTAGGAAAAAGTTGGTTTTTGGACAGCCTGGGCTCCTAAAACCAATTTTTTCCTAGGAAAAAGTTGGTTTTTGCAATACGTGGCATTGAGATTTTCCAGACAAAACATTCTTTTCCTAAGAAAAAGTTGGTGTTTGGAACACATTTCTTTCAAAAACCAACTTTTTCCTAGGAACAAATTGGTTTCAGGAGCCCAGGCTTTCCAAAAACCAACTTTTTCCTAGGAAAAAGTTTGTTTTTTCAAGAAAACCAACTTTTTCCTAGGAAAACCAAAAAACCAACCTTTTCAGGAGCCACCATAGTTCCAAAGAAAGTTGTTTTTTTGTTTTTTTGGTTTTGGTGCTTTTCGTGCTTTCTGTATTTCCATACTCTACTTCAAAAGGAAATTATATCAGCCAGAATCCAGGTAGAAACGAATTCTAATATTGAATTTAAATAGATTCAATAAATAATTCGAATGGTCCAGAATTGGATATAAAACTAGGAATCCCAGATTCAAGGCGTATTCATTTTAAAGAAATTAAATAAGGAATTTTTATGGATAGAACACAATTCAATCCGAAATTGGGGGGTGTCCAAAATCCGATCATGCAAAACTGATTGTTTTTATTGGTATTTACAGTGTTTTCAGGGGGTCGGTGGATCATGGGGGGGGGGTGTCCATATATATATATACGTGTGTCTATCTATATACACACATCTGGATAGCTGTGCGGAAACTTTTGGAAACTACATATATCACCCTATTATAATGTAGTAGTTTCCATTTTCTGTTCCACTATCCCAATATTACCCCTATAAAACCCTATATGATCCTGTTATGCTATAGTAGTTTCCATTTTCTTGTCCGTTATCCCAATATTACCCCAATATAACCCCTAAACCCTAGCTCAGGTGGGGTCACCTCCTGGTCCTGGTCCGAGGTTTCGGAGCATCAGGAAGGCCGCCGCGACCCACTGGCAACTCAGCGGGATTTCCTTATACTGGATTACATAAGGGTTTAGGGGTTATATTGGGGCAATATTGGGATAATGGAAAAATGGAAATTACTTTAGTATAAGAGAACTATGTAGGGGTAATATAGGGTTTACAGGGGTTCTATGGGGATAATGGAAAAGAAAATGGAAGCTAATATAGTACAAAAGGAATATATAGGGGTCATATAGGATTTATAGGGGTAATATTGGGATAATGGAAAAGAAAATGGAAACTACTACTTTATTTTGGGTTATACAGGGGTTATATTGGGGTTATATGGGGGTAAGTGGGCTAAAGAGTTTAGGGTAGAAGGCTTGGGAGTTTAGGTTAAGGAGCCTAGCATCAGGCTGCAAGGTTTAGGACTCTGGACTTAGAGAGTTCAGGAGAGAGTATAGGGCGTCGCGTTGACCGTTAGAGGTGCACCACACTCGCAGAGGTTTGATAGCGAAATAGCATGGAAAGCTTTCGGCACAAGAGTATCCCGTAACTGATGTTAATAGCGTGGATCCCAATCAGTCTGACCAGATGTTCCCAATCCCAGCAAAATTTGTCGTGCTACTTGAGATTGCCAATCAGGAGTTGAACCCCGTACCTCTCGAAGCCCTTTTGTGTTGTCAGCTCTGCAGCTGCAATTAAGTGCACTTCTCATTGCTATACTCATGTCGCGACTTGTAGAATCTAAGAAGGATAGAAAGCCCCATGCACATGGGTGGCCCAAAATCGGGCCGTCTTGAGTTCAGAGCGTGTATCTTGTGAGTGTGCAGATATGTTGGGCCCCTAAGGTTTGAAAAGCCTCCATGCCAGGACTGGATATATAGGCTCTATACAATTTAACCCTGAGCCCTAACCCCAATAACCTGGGCAAACGACGGGGACCTCAATCCAAATGACCGTTTCTACAGGCAACTACCAAAAAAGTGCTTCATTTCAGCGCAGTAAATTCTTCTCATTCGGTTAGATTATTGATCTAAATCGTAAATCCTCAACAGAGGATGGGCAGCTCTTGCTCTCAAAATTCCCCGGTCGCTCGCGCTTCGCGGCGGCGGCTGTGCTGGCAGCCAAAGGCGGAGCTGCCCGCGCGCTGTACGCTGCGGGCTTGCAGGAAGAGGGCTTAGATTCGGTCTTGGGGATTGGGGGTTGGACCCCCATAGTTGCATACATGGGTTGGGGCTAGCTACCAGAAGTTGGGTTACAACCTTGTAGAGGGGCCGTAATGGTGTGACTTCTGCCCAGACGGAAGAATGAAAAGGGGCCGAAATACAGCGAAGTGTGCTCTGAAACGAAATCAATGGCGCAAAATCTTCAAAGTAGTCGTCGGGGCGGCCCTGCTCCCCCTAACACAAGGTTTAGGGTTTAGGGTGTAGGGTTTAGGGTTTAGGGTTTAGGTTTTAGTTTTCCAGGGTTTAACTGGAGACCCCGCAATATTCAGTTCCCCCTACTTGTGTGGGGTAGGTTATCATCAGAAACCCGGACTAGTTGAAATTCCTGGGCATGTGAGGAGTTGATGGGTTAGAAAACTGGCACATGGACTATACACGGATCGAATAGGAATCATGCAAGTAGTAGTGTAGGGAATTGATTTGGATTTGACTTTGTGATATGGATGGTGCAGGACTTCATCGTACACTTTCCAGGGGTGTATGCAAGTTCTACGCCTTGCGAATCTGAGGCCTAGGTGATAAAGGATTAAGTGGTTAGGCGTCTGCACTTCCTGTTGCTGTCATATATGCTCTTAGACATTGCATTTCTAGAGGTGTGATTCCTGCCTACTATCTCACTGAGTAGCCCCCCTAAAACTCCCCCATATAATCTCCTATACAACCCCCCTTTAAGGAGTTCAGACTCTAAACCTTAAACCCTAAACCCTGAATAGTAGTTTCCATTTTCTTTTCCATTATCCATATATATAACCCCTATATAACCCCCCTTTAAGGAGTTTAGACTCTAGACTACATATAATTGGACCCCAAGATAGACTCCCAAATACTATAGTCCTTATTATAGGGACCCTTACAATGGTGCCCCTAATTTTGGGAAACCCTAATCCCTATAATCCCCCTCCATAGACCCAGTTTCCATTTCATTTTCCATTTTCTTTTCCATTTGATTCTCCATTATAATAGGTACCCGTAATTTTGGGAACTACCCATATATAGTTCATATTGGGATCTGCTACCTGAACCGAACTATCGAGGTGACAGGCGGCCAGGGCGCTTTCTGCCCAGAGGACATGAACTTGACATGAGCTATAGCCTACCCTAAGGCTCCTAGGACTGTTTGGGGCCTTCTGGGGGAAGGTTTGGGCTTTGGGGGCGAAGGTTTAGGATCTCATTATGAGGGTCCAGAGCCTTAGCCTAAAGCGCCTAAACGCCCTTAAAGGGGGGTAGGGTTTAGGGTTTAAGGGGTTAGGGTTTAGGGCCACTGGGTTATATAGGGGGTTATGTAGGGGACTACTTTCAGGGGTTACCAGGGGGGATACTAGGGGTTTAGACGTGACTACAGCTCATATGGAGGGTTGTCAAGATGATGGTCCCTTTGGCCGTATTATCATGGGAACCCAACAAAGGAACCATGGCTTCGGAAGCCTTCCTCCGTATTGTAATGAATCAGCTCGTATGGATTTGTACATGTCCACTGCTATTGGCGGGTGTCAAAACCCCTAAACCCTAAGCCCTAAACTCTAAGCCCTAGACCCTAATTGGATATCCGTGCTTTGGTGACTAAACTATGATCCCCTTCTGACTATAGCCAAGGGTAGAAAATCGTAAGTCAAGACGATGTATCCTTGCTTGAGATACTGCACTGACCATATGTCTATGATTTGGCAGGAGGCAGAATTTGGACACGCCAGCAGATGATCCCGACAATTTTCGCTTTACTACAACAAAACATCATGAACGCATGCAAGTTCTCTGACCTCTGTAAACTTACGACTGGACATGTGAAGACCCCTGCGCACATTTGAGATATAGTCTAAACTCCTTCAAGGGGGTTATATCGGGGATTACAGAGGGAAGTACTCTGGGGTTGAAAAAGGGGAATACTAGTAGTCTAGACTATAGCTCATTTGCACTTTTCATTTTGCGAAGAAAGATGGAGTAAGGTGGCTCAGTCGGGCTGAAGCAGCGCAAGGGGGGATGAGCTAACTTGCTGCAAGCAGTTCTGAGCGCCAAGGAGACTACAGTCATGTGGGTAATTTCCCAAATTAGGGTCCCATTTTGGTGCCCCTGAATTAGGTGCCGTATTATAATCCATAACCAAAAGGGGCCCATAATTTAGAGAATTACCCATGTCTTGCCAGCTCCAGGGGCGCAAAGCACGTTTTCAAGTCCACAGAAAAACATTCTGCTTCGCTGGCTTCGCTTGCTTTTTTTTGCTTCCATTCGGCAGGCGTAATCACCTTGCTGAGCATAAATTTACCCTACATTGTCGTGTCTTTGCGGCAATCTTCCACTTTCGGACAGGGGATGCATGTATCTGAAGTTTCAATCAGGTGATGAACTCCTGAAGACCCCCAAGTCCCCTGAACCCCAAACTCAGACGGAAATACCGCCTGTATCCGGTTCCGTGTCTTCCCCATCACAGCCTCAATTGGGACCCCCAATGATCTTATTGGATTCCCCAATCTAAGGTTTTCTCCCCAACTCAGGGTCTAGGGTTCAGGACCTAAACCCTAATAGTCCCATAGCAATCCCCAAGGGTTCACCATGTTCGAGAAACTGCCGTGAGGATTTTTGGGCTTCTGAAGATGGTGGCAAAACCTGGCGCCTTGCCACTCACATGGGGCTTCCTAAAATGAGTGCGTAGTTTTAAAGAGATTGATATATCGAGTTTAGGGTTTCCCGAAAGTAGGGGTACCTTCTTGGGGGTCTCTATAATATAGTCTATTGAGGTATATATTGGGGTCCCCTTAATTGAGAAGCTGCCATATTGCTCTGGCTCCTAGGTGCTGGTGTGGGTCGTAGGTGTGTGTCCTAACATGCCAGCCCCACAAGTAAATCCAGAAATTGTGAAGAGATCTGACTCGCAATGTATCGCAGAATCGTATGATATTCTATACTGCCTTCGAGATTTTGCAAGAGATGCACAATTAGTATCAATTAGTCTCAGGTACTGCATGTGCCGACGTGTTCCGTGGGGCGGACGCCTGGAACCAGGACTGAGCATTTCAGGGTTGGCCATAATCCCATGGTATGATGGCTGAACATGCGCTACAGGGCCTCCTCTCAGATGTCAAACCCAAAGGGTCCATGTAGCTATATAGTAACTACTAAGGCCTCAAAGGGGTTCCCATATGGCTACTTCAGGGCCTAAGTATATACTATGTAGCTACATGGACCCTTTGGGAAAGAGGCTTTCAGGGCGATCCTGGGGTGCATGATGCCGTGGCAGCCAGAAGATTTTCATTCTCACATCACTGAAAGGGGTGGTTGTCAAAAATATGGTCCCTTTTTGGGTACCCTAAATATTAGGGGCCGTATTATAATAGGGACCCAAAAAGGGACCATAATTTCGACAACCACCCAAATTTTCAGAAAGACCTTCTGAGCCCTGACTGTACACAGTTGTCATTGCCATCCCGCAGCGGCTCTTAAACCACGTTTAGGGTTTAGGGTTTAGGTTTTAGGGTTTGGGGCAAATGAGCTTCCAATACTTGCACAATCAGCCGGATTATGACTGGTGCGGTTTTCAAAGCTACACACACATCCTCAGCAAGGATTGAGCGTGGTACCCACCAAGTACGAGCAAGTTGTGGTGCTGGGAGGCATCTTATGCGGCACACAGCTTTGACAGAATACCTAAGGCTTACGAGAACCCCCCCACCCTGTAATAGTGGTATCATAGGAATATGAGAGGACCCTAATATAATTACCATTATCCCTTCTAGTCACTATTACTGGGTGGGGTTCCACATAACCTATGGCCCTGAAAACGTGTGCTAGCTCAGGTCAAACCGCAATTTTGCGGGATCTTAGAAGCTTGATTGGAGGACTCAAGGTGCCCCGTCTTCACGCTTACAAGATGCACGAAGCTTAGCCGAAGGCTGAAGATGTTTAACCAGAACCATGTGAGTAGTACTTAATTCGGGGATACTATGGTACCCAACATAGAGTAAGATTCTATCCTGCTTTTGGGGTATAGTATTTTATATAAGGAGCACTATCTTACTAGGTTCAACCACCAAAAAAACACTACTCATGTCTCCTTCATTTCCGTCAAAGCCAGCTGCAGGTTGGGCAATTTCCCGCCCTGTCTTGTCTCTTAGCTTCCGTTGTTCTCCCAATATGTGGGTTTCCCAAAATTAGGGGTACCATTTTGGGGGTCCCCATAATAAGGACTGTAGTATTTTGGGGTCCATATTGGGGTCCCCTTATTGTTGGAAACTACTACATAGATTAGACACGAGACCCTGGGCCATAATTAGTATGAAGTGCATGTCAGCCTTCACAAGGCCATCTTCAGAAGATGCATATTGAGCATCCGCCTGGCTCATCAGCACCGACCCCACAACAGAGTTGAGGGTGCAGAAAGGGTGTATTGAGGATTTGGTAGGGTGCCGGTAAATCTGCCCTACATGCTTCGAGGCATCGTTCCAGGCGTTGGTCTCCGGGTGGAGCGAGATCTTTGGATCTCCGACGATGCGGGCTCCTCCTGGCATGGCGTCAAAACACCCGAAGCTCTGGCAGACATTGGAAGGTGGGGTTGAGTCAAATAGATAATATTAGAGTTATATTGGGGTTTTATGGGGATAGTGGAAAAGAAAATGGAAACTATTATAATGGGTAATAGAAGAATTGAATTCACTTTGCAACAAGGTTTATCTTGTGGCTTTTCTTGTGGAAGTAGACGCACTCAGCACACTCTACTTCGCAACTGCTGCCTGATCGTTCTGAAGATATTGCAATCCAAAACCAAGCCATGTACTCTTCGTGTCCCTTTTCCGCAAGAGATGTTCAGCCATTTCCAAGGTTTCTATGGAAGTAGCGGCGGATTGTATGGGGCGTTGCAGAACTTCATTGCAGCGGTCCGCAAAGGGTCCATGTAGCTATATAGTAAATACTCAGGCGCCAAAGGGGTTCCCATATATCTACGTTAGGGCCCAAGTATATACTATGTAGCTACATGGACCCTTTGGGATCATGAGGGCTTTCACTATACGGTTTCTTGGTACAGTCACAGGGATGAGGACCTACGCCGCAGAGAAGTTTTGCAGAAGCTTCCTCTTGGCTAAAGGGTCCAATACCCTCATAAAAATCCCAATATGGGGGTTTCCCAAAATTAGGGGACCTTTTGGGGATTCCCCAAAATAACAACAGCAATAACTCTAGTATTTGGGGCTCTATATTGGGGTTCCCCTATTTTGGGAAACAGCTATCTGATGTGTGGTTTTTTTATCGGTCATAGGAAGTATGTAAAGGATGGACATTGGGTTCGTGACGCAGGGGTTTTGATTGGAAAACGATAACNNCACCAAAAACGATAACGACAACATATACTACGAGAATTGGAAAACCATAACACACTCACCAACTTTCCACTGACCAGTTGCCCAGACCTTGAATAAAAACCGTGCATCATATGGCATTCATAACAGCATAGCACATATACATCGTTCTATTCAAAAAAGTGCCCACCTTCTGCCGATGTAAGGACTGGGAGCCCAGGAGCGCGCCGATCCTTTTCGGCAACAGAAGGGTTCAGGGTTTAGGGTTTAGGGGTTAGGGGTTTTAGGGTTTAGGGTTTAGGGTTCAGGGTTCCGGTGTGGAAGTTAGATTAGTCTACCATCCAGTAACAGTGGTACAGGAGGAATATATAATGGCCCTGAAATGGTTACCATTTTCCTTTTTCAGCGCAACTAGTGTGCGGGGGCTGAACCTGAGCTATAATCAGGCTATGTATGGGATGTACAAGGAGTTGAGTAGTGATGGAAAATCAAACAGATAAGCAAATTAAATTCAAAATAGAAACTCGGATTACACATGGGGTTGCATGTGCCCTTGTAGGTAGGGGTAGTCCTTTGCAGTTACTGTTCTAGGTATAACGCGACTGTTTCGTAATATACCTACCTAGAAGCTATGAGGGAACTGGAGGCTGATAAATATCCCCAGTTTCCATGTCATTTCCCATGCTCTTGTCCATTTGATTCTCCATTATGGGAGGCGAAACCCCTGTAGAACCCCTATGAAAACCCCTTGTTACGGCCTCAGTATTAGGATCCATATTATATGAAAGAGATTCAAGCCACAGGCAGGCGTGACAGATTGGAGAGGATGGATGTTTGAAAATGAGAGGGCTCAGGGTTTAGGGTTTAGGGGAAGACAGAATCAGACCCTCAATGAACATATCCTCCCGCGGGCGACACCTCATCATCATCTTGAGCTAGCCTGTTTGCATGAGCTAGGTTATGCTGGCAGCAGAAGTATGATGTGCGTGGGTGCTAGAACCAACACCTTCAAACATGCTTTCTGAATCATTATTGATGATTTCTTGGACAACTTAGGATACAAACTCTACTTTTGCCAGTCGTGGGGTTATGACCCCTGCAGACTTCCCTCGAGTTGTTTGAAGTGCTTTCTGAGCATGAACTATATTGTTCACCCAGTAGAATATACCCCGTAATGTACCACTTACATATCTACAGCATATGATTGTAACTATGTAATGACGCTGGCACAGTATAGTACAACCCTTACAAACCTATGAATGTGTTCTAGGCGCTTTGCAATCACAGTATAACATACGCGCTATATCATTATGGTAGGTGATAGCTTTTCTAATCTTTTCTACAGGCATATGGCAACATCCCCCTAGCATAGCTATAGTATATTAGTATATTGAAGCCCTTCAACAGCTATAGTATAGCATACCTTATATGTGTTCTTGCTGTAATTTCTGTTGACTCAGGCTCCTGGTTTTCCCTCCGCCCGGCAGCGCCGGTCGCTCCCTACTGGTCCTCGGAGGAGCGCGGTTGGCAGAGGCAGAAGCAGGGTGGGGATCTAAGTTGGGTTGCTTTAAAGGGACTTGAATTGAGTTACCATATTCATCGAACCCTGTTACTTACGGTGTGTCCCTATTATGGTAACTGTTTAAGTTCCCTCACAGCAATCGAATAAGAAACAGTATGTAGGGATCACATGGGGTTCTGAAGGCTGCACGTGCGGTGTGGGTAGGGATAACAGCATAGGCGTAGTATGCCGGAATCGACGAGTCAGGCGTACGGTCCTTACAGTGGGCGCGGGCTGTATGTCGATAGCGATACACAAGCCAATTCAATGTGCGCTTCCATTTTCCTTAGCGGTTGCTGTCCATTTGAATTAGAGCGCATCCTTCTGAGTTTGCAAGCCCAAAACATGCTCAATGGGATGGCTCTATGACTTCAGTATGTCGGAGAGCACTGGAGTCAATTCAGCCAGGATGCTGCAGGGGACCGCGCCAATGCAGGCGGCAGCCGCTTCTTAGATGACGCCTGGGAGGCAGGAGGGTCGCATTCTCTCTATCTTCTAAGAGAACCCTCAACCTCATGATCCTGAGTTCAGCCTTCCTACATACCCTATTGGGATAATGGAAAAGAAAATGGAAACCACTATAAGAGGGTGAATTTGGGATAGTATTAGGGTGGGGTCATATTGGGATAATGGATCCCAAGAATAAACCTACCTACCCAAGAATTCAACAATGCCAATTAATAGGGGCCTTCTAATACAAGCCCCAGATGTGCCTGCAAGTTCTCTGACCGTGTTTCCTTGCAGGTACGCTTGGACTTCGTGGAGCGCAGCTTGGGGGGCAAAGGAGCACAGGGTTGCTGCGACTTCAGATTGAAATCATAAGCACGATGTGCAGGAAGACAAAGGCATACAATAAGCAAAGCACAAACAGCGCGGATAATAGTTTGATAGTACAGTCCTAGCATGAAGGAAAGACTGGCACGTGACAGACTCATCATATTTGAGTCCTGATGGTCACAACAAGAATGACAATAAGACTGAAGTCATCCTGCGGCAGCTCGTCTACTTCTGTTGCACGATCTTCTTCTCTCTGTGCACAGTCAGTTACATTGAAACAGATAGGTTGCGCAGCGCCAAAAACATGTGAAGCAGACCGCGGAGTGCCCAGGCACCATGCAAGCACGTGAACTTGCAACGGCTGAAGCACCTGAAGGCCGTGGGAGAAACTTGGCTTGCCAAGTCACACATTAGTTTCATGTGACGCTCTGTTTAGCAAGCAGTATCACCCCCAAAAAACAGCCCCCCCCCCTCCCCCCAGATTTCCCCAGGAAATCAAGAACAGACGCCCTGAACAACGCGGCCGTGATTCTGAGGGATCGGGGGGAAGAATTCACAGGGTTAGGAGTTAGGACTCCAACCTCTAACCATGGCCTGTAACACGTGAATGAGCCGCCACGCACAGACGCAGTACAGAGGATCTGTGCATCATAGAGTGCAGCATACTTTCTGCTTATTAAGTAGATGTGTGCGGACAAGGCAGATACTTTCACAGCGGTCCATTGGGGCAGTGTGCAGGGAATATAGCACGGCCCTTGGCGTCATAAACATGATGGAGCATCCACAATTACAATGGCATTGCTGCTTCCCTAAACCCTAAATCCTAAACATTACACCTATGGTTTTTACAATCAACCAGTGCTGGCACTGGCTTCAAAAAATAAGGGTCAGCACCGAAGGCGATGAGAATGGCTTCGATAGCCACATGGCTGCCTTTGATGCTTCAGCCGCCCCAGCACTGCAAGCAGGCGACCTGCCTCTTTGCGGATGTGCTTGTATAGAAACATGTGAGCCATAATCTAAACTCCTTCGGGGGTTATATAGGGGATAATGTAGTGGAGGACTACCGAGGGGACTACCATAAGATATATTAGCGGGATACTCGGAGTTTAGACTATAGTTCAAGGTAAACTTCAAACCTCCCCACAATTTCCTGTTGTCGTAAACCTAAAACCCCACCAGGCTCCTTCGGATCCCAAATCCAACGCTGCCAGCTTACCCTTGGTAGGGCATTAGGGTTTAGGCTTTAGGGTTTTGTGTCATGATTGATGTAGACCCCAAAGGTAATATAGGGTAATATAGGGATAATGGAAAAGAAGATGGAAACTACTCTTTACTATTTGGGGTTTACGGTTTAGGGATTTTGGATTATTGAGCCCCCTCCTTTTCAGGGCCTTCATGTTAGGATCTCTATTTATATTTTACTCCCTACTAAGGGGAGGGGGTTTATTAATCAGGGATCTGGGTTACCGCCATTAATTAGCTTCCATCTTGAATGCCGGTGAGAAGGCCTTGTTGTTCTCTCATGAGCGGGGTCGGCACATACATTTGTCCTTCTCCCTACATGTACCCATTATGGGAACTATAAACCCTAAACCTTATATACCTTTTAAACAGCCATTATAGTAACCCCAAACCCTATTATACCCGTTATATGACCTTACTGTGTCTGTGTAGAAAAATATCTGGTTCAATTGCGGAGATCATGAAAACAGGCATCCGAGATCTGCATGCGTCTACCAGACATGTGAACTATAGTCTAAACTCCTTAAAGGGGGTATTATAGGGGATTTTACAATATAGGGGATTACTATAGAGGTTATGAAGGGGCTAGGAGGAGTTGAGACTATAGCTCATGTGTATTTGCTTCGTTTCCGCTACATTACCTGAGGGCCTGAGAATCCAAATCCCGACAATGCCAAAATGTAATCTAAGTGTCCATTACATTGTTGATTATCTTTTCCATTTGATTCTTCATCATTGAGGTACCAGCTTAGAAGCCTCCACACACTCGGTTCAAATACCGCAAGCAGGCGACGTGTGGCCCCGGCCAGGCAGCCTCATTATGCTTCGGTGCGGTGCCTTGGGAGCAAATCATGTCACAGAAGGAGTCGCCAATGAATGGTCAGTGTTTTCACAGGCTATCTTGCTTTATATCACTTTCCTTTTGACACTACACCTGCTCCTTTGTCACCGCATTCGTTTTGGCTATTTGCTACTATAGTGGCTTCCATTTTCTTTTCCATTACCCCAACATAACCCAAATATACTGTAGTAGTTTCCATTTTCTTTTCCATTTCCCCAGTATACCCTAAATTGAGACTCTACGACTCTGCGAGCAGGAGCTTTTTTTGCTTGGTTCCTGCATGCCATCCGCAAACGACAAAGAGGAAGATTGCTCAAGAGCTCGTTTCCAAGCCCTATACCTGTACCATATAGGAGCACCCTACAAGCCCTCTCAGTTGCATTTGTCTCAATTTTTCAGCGCTTCCTAATTACCCAACAAACTGCTTTGGTTTCGCAGTTTCCATTGTCTTTTCCATTATCCCCTATGTAACCCCAATATGCTATAGTGGCTTCCATTTTCTTTTCCATTATCCCAACATAACCCAAATATACTGTAGTAGTTTCCATTTTCTTTTCCATTTCCCCAGTATACCCTTTGTATACCCTGTACCTATATAACCCATTATAATAGTAGTTTCCATTTTCTTTTCCATTATCCCTAAACCCAAAACCCTAAACCTTTTTGAAAGTCCGTAGGTGACACTTATGTAGCGCCGATCACTGCACCACACTCCTGGGCGCCGTCGGCGCAGTTGCGGGAAGGACCAGGGAGACGACAAGTTCTCAAAAAGAGTCAGGTTAGCTATGTGAGCTATAGTCTAGACTCCTTAAAGGGGGGTTATATAAGGATTATATATGGGACTACTATAGGGGTTATTAAGGGGTATACTAGGAGTTTAGACTATGGCTAACGTACCACCGGCTCGGGGCCTCATTGGGTTTCAAATGTAGATAACTCCTGGTGATCTAAGGAGACTTAGATTGTGCACTTGAATTCTTAGGGTTCTATGTGGGGAAACGAAGTACAGGTCCCTGGTCCCGTATTTGGGAAACAAGAATTTTGGCAAAGGATGACACAACATTCTCAGGTTTTGTGATTTGTTGGTTTGGCTTTTTACTGGGGTTTAGGATGGATTCGGGGGTTAACCCAGACCTCTGATTAATAAACCCCCTCTCCTTAATAAGGATTATTATAGGGGGGCGGTTATTAATCATGGGTCTACATTAGGTGGACCCCCCACCCTGTAATAGTGACTATGAGGAATAATAGGGAATCATATTAGGGTCCTCTTATATTCCTATTATACCACTATTACAGGGTGGGGGGTCCTCCTAACCTACCCTGAACCCTAAACCCTAAACCCTGGACCCTAAGCCCTAAACCGAAAAACCTAAACAGTGGTTTCCATTTTCTTTTCCATTATCCCTATATAACCCCTATGTAACCCTATATATCCCATTAAAGGGTCTACATTAGGTGTTTTAGGGCTAGAAGTGGCTGGCCGCCAAGTGTAAACCTACACGGTTTAGGGTTTAGGGTTTAGGGTTTAGGGAAACCTGGTGTCAGCACAAGTATTGACATCCCTGTCAGGGTTGCCGGTAAATCAGTATGATGCTTTCAACGGCCGTGCCTAGGAATTTCGTGGTTATTAGTGTGTTGCCGCTGATGCTACTGTGTTCCAACTGGTATTTGAAGTGTATTTGCCATCAATGTGTACTATGAATGCTGCCAAGTAGCTACTGCTAGTCTGCTAGTACGCGCAGTTGTCATTACAGCTGAGATGATAGACCCCGCTGCAATCGTCATATTGTCACAGCACTGTAGTGGCGCAAAAGTCAACAGGAATGCGAGTGGTGCATACTATCTAGAGTGCCAAAGCTTGAATTTAGACCTTAAACTCTAATCCCTCGAACCTAGTATCCCCAAACCCTATAAACCCTAAAGACCTGAACCCTAAACGGAGACTCCAAGGCCCAAACCTTGAAAAAGCTGAGCAGCGAGCCTAGGAAACCTTCTGCGCTTGGTACAGACCTAAGAGCCTCCCGGGTTTGAGACTCAAGCTAAGCCTGAAACCAAAATCCATCCTAATCCTTGGGCCTAAACCTACATCCTAAGCCCCCTAAAACTCCAAACCTAAACCTAAACCCTAAGCCCCCAAAACCCTAGACACCAACAGCAAACTCTTTAGCTTCCACCACAGGATGGAGTGCGCGGAGGCCTCTTCAGCAAGTCTTCGTGGCTTCTGGGCCTCGCGCGACCTGCGTCTCTGCCGGATGGATTCAAAAGTTTTCAAGCCGTTCAGACCCTTAGCCCTGAGAGTCCAGGCACTTAAGTAGATTTAAACTGTAACTAATTCGGCCCTGTTATAGGAACCTTTGGGGGCCCAAATCATCTACTGCTCTAGTACTTGGACCCTCAGGGTTCAGGGCTTTGTTGAAATTGTACACCTTGCTGAGCAAGGTTCCTTTCCGAGTGAACAAGTATAGTGAATTGGTAGAAATACAAGAGCCCAACACACTTTCAAAGCCTTAAGCTCGAACAGCAGCCACAGCGACAGGACCCTAACCTTTACATTGAATTGCAGCTGCGCCTTCTCAACACGGGGGGGTTTAAATGTCATTGCGAGTCCAAGCAGAATCCCAGAAAAGGATCCTGTAAATGGCCAATCCGACACGTGTGATACCCTAGCATGGCCCTTGGTCACTTGTGCTCTTTGGAGCTCTTTGGCAACTCGCAACTTGCTCGTCTCAGAAACCTAAATCCTAAACCTTCCCTCCTGACGGTCCACGTCAAAAGTTCAGGTATCTGAAACCCTGGAGTTTGCAAGAATCGGATCCTCCAAGCCAGGGTTTGAGTACCTGCACCCGGTGGGATCTCTCATGCTCCAGGCCCCCGCTTGCTGGCTTTCGGCGCCGACGGCGTTGCGGCCACGGGCGCAGAGGAGATTCGGGCCCAGCGAGAGGTTTCTCGAGTGAGAGGCTGAATTGTACCCCTTTTTGGTTAAATCTGGTGAGTTATGTAGGGAGCATATGGGTGGGTGTACAAGGATTTGCATGGCTTTGTCATGGGCGGCTGGAGGAAGGAACTTCGCAAATCTTACTCGCAAGTGTAAGGATTGACAGCAAGGTTTGATCATGCGTGAGGACTATCGATGAGATAATAATTCAGTGCTTCTCAAGGCAGCTCTAGCCTGGGACATATAGTCAGTCCCCCTTAAGTAGATAGAATATGGGGTATATGGGGGATCTCATTATAATATACCCAAAGCCATATTCTATCTACTTAAGGGGGACTATAAACCTTCACCATCCACCCTCCATCACAGAAACATCACGGATGATGCCGCTAAGTTGCTACAACGGCTGGGATCTGCGATGGAGGCCTCGCAGGGCCTGCCGCTTCCCTTGTGGTGCCATGGTCTGCTACTTCGAGGTTGAGGGCAACTGCAGTAATGGGATCGTAGGTCCATGTCAAACCAGTACGTGGCCTTATTGGGGTTTTATCTCAGCAGGGTTTGGCGGTTTCAGGGCCGGTGGGCTCTGGAAGGAGCCTAGCTAAGTGCTTCGAGAGCTCAGCCTCAGCATGGAGCGCAGGGACAATTCCAAGGATTTGAGGGTCCATCTCGGCCTGTTGAAGCCTGTATTCTTGGCTTTGTCGGCCATCCAGCGCCATGTTCCTCCACTGGGATTGCAGTTCACGCAGTCCCTTCTTCTTAAGAGAATGTAACGCCAAAAGGAGATGGGAAGTGTTGCTCATGACAGGAGAGAGGTGCACTGGGGGTGGCCTTACCCAGTGCTTTCAGGGCATGATAATGGTTTTCCCAAAGGTCTGGAATCTACTGAGTTAGACTCGAAGGATAAACTGGGGGTGATTCTCGCAGCATTCCTGGATTAGGCCTTTTTGGCTTTATAGATCTTAGGTTCGCACTGGCCTTCACATTGTTGAGATGCCCCCTGCACAGCTTCGAGAGTGAAGGGAGGCAAGCTTGGTTCTGAAGCTTTTTGGCACGTGCAGGGAAGGTTGGTTTCAAGAATTATGCATTCATGCAGCAGACTGAGGTATGAATCAAGAGCCAGCTGAAGATTTGTGAGGTGAGGTTGAGGGCTCTGAGCGTAAATTTGAAGGGTGTTTGCATCTTGTGGATCTATCCTTTTCACCAATATTGTGAATGCTCCAATGGACGACTATGCCTGCAAGGACCACAAGGGGAGCTTTGTAAGGTAACATGGCTTTTGCCGCCAAGGTATGCCGTTGCACCATGCAATGATGTGTTCGCCCTACCCAATGAGAGCTGCTGCACTCTTAGCGCGCTCCCTTCACA
>CAJNIZ010007021.1:0-16777 GCA_905231905.1 Symbiodinium pilosum
CGTGTCTCCACGCAGCAACTGCCGGGAAGCTGGGGATGTGTCTTACCCGGCTTAAGGTTTAGGGTTCATAGGGTGTAGGGTTTAGGGTGTAGGGTTTAGGGCTTAGGGTGTAGGGTTTAGGGTGCAGGGTGTAGGGTTTAGGGTTTAGGGTTTAGGGTGTAGGGTTTAGGGCTTAGGGTCTGGGGTTTAGGTTGGGTACTGCCCCCACCCAGAAACAGTCATGAATAGGGATCCTACTACGGGCTATATAGAATCGTAATGCAATCATTATCCAATTGTTACTGAGTGGAGCGGTACGCAACCGAACCCCTTCTTTTCAGAATGCATATGAGCTATAGTCTAAACTTCTAGTATCCCCTTAATAACCCTTCTAAGGCTACACCATGGAATCCCCTATACAACCCTAAACCCTACTCCCCTACATAACCACCCCTTTAAGGAGTTTAGGTTCCAGCTCATACAGAAGTATATAGCTATGTAGGGGGCTCGAGTTCAGGGTGTCGGGTTTGCCTCGAGATCCTTGTTGAATCCTGAAGGTTTCGGGTTTAGGGTTTAGGGCGGAATGCATTTAGGCCCAAGCCACCTCCTATCCAATTAGCTCTTTTGCCACTTCCAATTTTGTCCAGACCTACCCCAAAACTCATGTTCACTTGTGTTATGGGGTGGAATACCATACTCCCTCACACTAACACGAACGAAACGAGCCCAAAAAGAAACCCAAAACAACTACAGCAAGGAACTACACTGGTGAGTATATACCTCAGCCATACAACTGCAAACCTCCTAGGTGAATCATGGTAAGCGCTCTCCCAAGAGCTTTCTCTACAAGCTTGAAATGGTCATCAACATCACTGCCTTTAGCCCTGTTTGTGCGAAGAGGAAGATACTGAGTATGCCCTAGACCCTAAACCCTAAACCATGCATGTCCAAACCCTTGGATTTACGGCTTGGGATCCCCTAAGCGCTATAAAACCTAAGCCCTAAATGACCCTACTTTAGAGTTTCGAGCTCTTTCAGTACACACGTCTATACATCTGTGAGCCCTAAGCCTTAAGTTTTGCCCCAAGGATCGTATAGGGAATTTGGTATATGGTACGAAACAAGGTTTCCAGGAAATATAGAGGGACATATAGCCCTAGGGCTCCCAGTGACCTAAATAGTAGGTTTCTGGGCTATGTAACTGGGTATAGAACCCAGTTCCCATTGCTTAGGCAACTGGAGCACTACGATAGGAGTTAGCGTTTTATCATATTAATATAGCGGAACATTCTAAATTCCTCCTCTGGTGCACGTTGTTCAGCGTAGTTGTGGGTGTAAGGAAAGGACTGCTGGGCTCTTGGACCAGTAGGGTAAAAAGATAGGGTTTATAGGGTTTTTATTTGGGGGATTATATAGGGATAATGGAAAAGAAGCTGGAAACTACTATCTAGGGTTGAGGGTATTTAGGGTTCAGGGTTCTGCCGTTTTCCATGACAAGTCTGAACATGTTCTCCTTGAATACAAGGGTTATGGGCCTCTCTTCTGGCCGAATGTCAGTCAGGAAGTACAACCGAACCATAGAAACCAAATAGACGCTACTGTGCAGGGAGAGTAATGCTGTTTACCCTAGACCCGAAACCCTAAACCCTAAGCCCTAAACCCATGAACCCCAAATCCCAAACCCCTAAACCCAAAACCCTAAGGTCTGAAGGTAGGAAGGAGGGCCTAGAATTCCTCAGGGGGATGCCTGTCACACGGGCTCAGGATTTAGGCATAAAGTTTTAGGAATTTCAGGGTTTGCGGCCAGAAGCTCTTAACTTGCACAACCATTACCCTGCATGCTAAGATATCTGCGCTACTGTTGGGGAGCGTAAATTGAGCTACCATTCTAAGGAAAATCGTTTTTTGACAACACATGAGTCACACAATAACTTAATTCAAGCTAGTTACCAGCTGTCCACTACACGCCCTTTTCTCCCGCGTGGTCTCTGCCCTGCATCTAGGCGTGCTAGCGTCCTCTCAAACTGCCACACATGCAGCCGTAGTCCAAGGCTCTTTCAACCCACAGCTTGGCTGGGGACTGGAAGGATTTAGGGTCCAGGGTGCGCATCCCCTTGAAATTTCGTAGTAGAGCCTTCGGCTACCAATCCACACGAATTCATGCCCTGCAGAGTGTCCCCTGAACCGGGATCAACCCTAAACCCCAAGCTCTGAAGCTTAAGCCTTCAACCACGTCCCAGCCTCTAAGGAATGTCCAGGAGGCCATCTTCATTGTAACACTCTTATCCATGATCATAAGTATGACACTTTCTATCCCAATATGAGCCCTATATAACCCTATACACTCCCTATATAATCCCTTTATAGCTCTCTCATGAACTGTGCCCCAGAGGTCCCCAAGAGTTCAGAGCAAGGATTTCCCCAACTGTGGGATACCTTTTTGGAAACGGGACTATAGTATATTAGTGTCCATATTGGGGGCCGCCCATTTTGGGAAACTACCATCTACCTACCCAAAACCCTGGGCATTGAACCACAAACGCCATTGGCCTTGTCTTGAACTACAAGCCCACAGCTGCAGGTGTTAACCCTAAACGCCGACTTAGTGAACGCTGAGGCCAGTAAGCTACACATACTGTAAAGTAGCCTTGAAGTTTGGGTAGCTTGTCTTCTCACCTAGGGGCCTCCCAAACCACCCTGAAGACGACATCCTAGAAACGTTAACCCTGGGGCTCCAACCACTAAGATTTGCTTAGTTTGTTTTGCGGGGGTTTGGGTCCTGGGGCTCCAAATACATAGATAGTGCCTAAGTTTGGGCCTTGAAGTCTATGCATAGTGCCGAGGCGTGGCTCTTTTGGAGCCCTGAGGAACCCCAAACCTCAAACCCTAAACCCTAAAACCCTAAACCCCACCCTAACACCTAGAAACCGCACTCCTTAAGCCCTCACCGCGGTAGTAGCGCCGCAGATAGCTCAAAGCCAGCTGCCAGTGGAAGCCCAAGGCACATGAGCCGATAGCAGCAGCGTAGCTGATCTTGTTAGGTACCACCTAGGTCGCCTACTAAGGATTTGGGGATTTCCCAAAATTAGGGTACCATTTTGGGTCTAAATAATAAGGACTATCGTATTTTGGGGTCTATATTGGGGTCCCCTTATTTTGGGAAACTACCATTTAGGGTCTACGGCTTGGAGTTTAGGGTTTAGGATTTAGGGTTTAGGGTTTGGGGTTTAGGGTCTGAGTCTAGGGTTTAGGATTTAGGGGTTTGGGTTTAGGGCCGTGACCAAGGCCTTTGGGGCATGTGTGTGGTTCCGGGTGTTAGGTACTTGTGAGGTTTCTGGTGTTGGGGTCGAGGGCTTAGCGCATGAGGCTTAGAGCTCAGGGTCTTAGCGTTTAGGATGTGTTAGGGCTTTTGGTTGGGCATGCTATGACTGCATGTTGTGTCGGCCGAACTGAAACCTTAACATTGTTGTGCAATAACTGGGCGGTGTGAAGTTTGGGTGCGGCGAGTATTTGATTGGTAAAGTATCTATGAGATGTTAAGGCACAGGCCGATGAAGCTCTACAACGCTCCTCTCGGGCGGTTCTCAAAATACTGGCTCCATGTTTACCATGGCCAGGTCCCTAGAAGAGATGTGCATTTCCAAAACTTGCGTGGGGCGTGTAGACGACCTGAAATGCTTCATACAATTCACAGGTTGCCGAGGCAGTCAGCTAGGGTTTCTTCAACGCCTTCCATGCCGAATGCTTACCCTAGGGCTCCATGTCTATAAAGAATCCCTGCATTGGGCCCCAAAGTCTATGAAAATGACCTACATGCACTGGGCTACTTTGGAGCCTTGGGGTTAGGGAATTGAGGAGCCAAAGAGGTCGTCCCACCAAGAGAGAAGCCCTAAACCCTAAACCCTAAGTCCGCCTTGGCAATGGGCATGTTGTTGAAGATCTGTAGCGCAAGCATCCACTGCTGGCCCCTTGCACAGGAGCTGATGACAGCGGTATAGCCCACCACATCTGGAGCAACATTGTCCATCTGCATGCCTTCGAATAGCCTTCGCGTCAAGGTTTAAGGGTTTAGGGTTGAGGGTTTAGGGTTCTTTCATATATTTCATACACGCACATGTACCTACACTCACCTGGAGGGCAAGGGGGGCTTAGGTCAACAACCCCCATAAGCCACATGATACCCCCACGTATGCCCATGATTTGCCTACTTACTCAGTCCCCCGAGCCCTAAACCCTATGTAAAATGTTTGTTCGCATGTTCTTTTTCAATCAGCCCTAAACCCTAAACCCTATATACTATCATAGTTCGTATGTTCCTCTTCAAACATCCCCATCATTATTCCCATTAAGTCTACCAGTACCTACACCCTCGGGCCATGATGCCCTGACAGCCGGTCTTCTACTGACTTGGACTGTTTCACAAGACTTCCCAAGGCTTCCTAGTGATGATACTAAAAACCCTGCATGACCGTAGTATAATCTAATAACAGTATTTCCTAGGTTTTAGATACTTAGGGTCATTCAGGATTTTTAATGTCCACTGTAATCTTGTAGGCCACCGGAACCCAGCTACCGACATCCGACTGCTCAAATGCTACATATGCCTACGTAGTCTTCCTGCTGACCTTGAAAAGGCGAGGAAGAAAGCCCAAACCCCGTGATGTGAACTTCATGTACAATCCACCAAAAACTCTCGCCATGAACACATAATGGACCACTATGGGCTATTAGACCTTAAGGGTACCTTAATCTACCCGTAATAGGGTCCTCATAGGGAATTTTAGGGTCTAATAGCCCATCGTGGGATCCTGAAGAGAATCGTATATAGTAGCTTCGATTTTCTTTTCCACTATCCCTATATAACCCCAACATACTATACAGTAGCTTCCATTTGCTTATCCATTATCCCCAAATATAAAGGATTCCCCCTTAATAAACCCTATAGTAGTCCCCTATATAAATCCCCTATAAGACCCCCTTTAAGGAGTTTAGACTATAACTCATATGAAAGATCCTGAAGAGAATCTAGGAACTTCACCACCAGTTGCCACTGCTGACTCTTGGCACAGGAGCTGATGGCAGCGTTGTAGCTAATCAGGTTGGGATGAACTTCAGCATCAGGCATACCTTACGCAGTTTAAGACCTAGGGGTGTTCAGGGTTTTTGGGTCTGAGGGTTTTAGGGTATACGCATACCTTACTCAGTTTAAGATCTAGGGGTGTTAAGGCCTTTTTAGGTCTGAGGGCTTTAGGGTATAAGCGTACCTTACTTACTCGCAGGTTCACCGACATTGTTGTGGCTCTTCGCCCACTTACGCAAGTTTACAATCAAGTTGGCTATTTTCCTGCTCCACTTCATGCCTTTCGCGTAGTAGTCTTTACCGTAATGTAGACCATGATCAATAAACCCCTTCCTTTTAAAGGGCCTGAATATTACAATCCCTATTATAATCCCATGTTTTCTGTATAACCCCTATTTTACCCCGATATACTATACAGTAGTTTCCATTTTCATAAGACCCTAAACCCCAAGGGAAGGAGTTCACTAATCAGGGGTCCGGGTTAATGCACATGGATACTACAGTAGTTATGGATGTTATATAGGAGCAGCTTTGGGGATCCTCCATTCTCTACTCTAGGGTTTACGGTTTAGGGCTTAGGGATAGTAATAGTATTATTGCAGTAGACTATAGTCTATTATAGTATATTGTCTATTGTAGTATATTACTACAGTGAAATGTATTATATTATACGCACTAACAACCAACAAGATAACCCTAAACCCGAAACCCAATATTCCTGTAGGTGCTCAGTTTCCATTTGATTGCCCATTTGCTTGTCCATTCGGCTTTGCATTCTCTACTTTCCAGACCCTATAAAACACCTCAAATCCTAAACCCTAAGCCATCAAACCCTAAAAGCTAAACCGCCTGAACCCTAAGCCCAAGCCCTGAACCCTAAACCCTAAACCCTAAACCCTATATACCCCATATTCTGTGCTACGAAGACGCTCCCAAAGATCTGCATAGCCAGTGCCCATTGCTGGCCCTTCTCACAGGCACTGATTGCAGCAGTATAGCCTGGCTGAATATATGGGAGCGTGGGTGTGGTTTTTGAGGCTTAACTTAAGTTGTGAGAATGCGGTCTTAGGTATCTGTATTATGCTAGCATTGTCTGATATAAGTTCCCTTGCTAAGAGCAACCAAGTGCTTGGAGGTTCAGCGCAATCATACCCCAATGATACTCGAGTCTACTAGTCCCCCGATATCGCTATGTTTGGTGTAGAAGTACCTGTCGGAAGCCTAAACCCTACACTCTAGACTCCTGAACCTCCAAGTAGCTGACGATGTCAGGGCAAACGTGACCTTGGGTCATGCCGTGGAAGATCTGCAGCGCCAGCGGCCAATGCTGGCCCTTCTCGCATGCACTGATCACTGCCGTGTAGCTGACCTATCGGGTTGGGGGTCTAGGGAATAACCCTAAGGTTCCCGAGCATCTAAACGGTAGGAAACAAGGCTTCTATACAAGGAACTGGTAACATCACATGCCTTGGTAGTTAGCAGCTTGTGGGTGAACCGCTTAAACGCTCCAAGATCTGTCACAGAAGTCGAACAGGCAAATGTGCCAAAGCTCCAAATGGTACTTTCCCAAAACAAGGGGACCCCAATATAGACCCCCAATATACTATAGTCCTTAGTATAGGAACCCCCAAAAGGGTACCCCTAATTTTATGAAACCCCCCAAATTTCGAGAGGGCGACAACATCAGGCTCCACCCCGGCATCAGGCATGCTTGCAAAGAGGTGAAGAGCTAGCCGCCAGTGCCTAGGTTCCCCAAGAACCCCATACCTAGTAGACCTAAACCCTAAACCCTAAATTGTAGTTTCCATTTTCTTTTCCATTATCCCTATATAACCCCTATATAATCCTTAAATAACCCCTATAGTACCTAGGTACTTGCCCTTCAGGCAGGACCTGATGGTGGCATTGTAAGTCAGCACGTCCGGATCCACCTGCGCACTTCCAAAGCCAAAAGATCCAACTAGGTACCACACAATTTATGGCCCGAAGGGATGCCCGCCTAACTACTTTGCATACCAAGTATACATACATAAATATGTGTATATATATATATATGTTTCTACATATGTTTATAAACATATATATATACATATATATATATGTAGACGATACATGACGGAAAGATCCGGGCGCTGGAGACGACGCCCCCTAGATGTGAAGTTCCTCGAGCCCTGAAACCAAAAACAGAAATCTCAAACCCATCTGCAGTGTAGGGTTTGAGGTCTAAGGTTTAGCGTTTGGGGTTTAGGAACCTAAAAACCCAGCTACCCTCTTTTAAATTCTTCAGGCATAGAAGATCACTATATTTGGTTGTTAAGGTTAAGTATTGCGACGAACTTCTTCATGCCCTGGGTTGGGAGTAAAAGGATTAGGGTTTAAGGGCTTCCGGTCCAGGGTTTAGGGATAGGACCCTTTAGTGATGGGTTTCCAAATATGGGTCCCACTTTTATTCCCCCAAAACTGCCGCAGTCTTCATTGTAAAGGCCACTTCAGAAAAAAATGCTTTTTTAAAAGCCCCAATCCCAACACCCTTAACATGCCTATATACGCGTCCATAACTACCCCTAAACCCTGAACCCCTAAAAACCCTCAACCCCTCTATACCCCTTTGAAGGGATCGTATTTGCATCCTCAGTCCTGGAAGAACCAGACCAACACCCAAAACCCTCAAACCCGAAACCCAGAACCCCGAAGCTCTGCACCACTAAAACCTTAAACTCTAATGCTACAAGCCTAAAATATCCTAAAGCCCCAAACTCCAAAGCCCTACGCCCTACAACCCTTAAAGCTCTTAACTCTACAGCCCTACAACCCAACAATATCCCAAACCCTAAACTCTACAGCCCTACGCCCTAAAAGCCAAAAATATATGATAAAAATCAATAAGCCACATGCCTTGTCTTCCAGCATATGGTTGAAAAGATGCAAGCCAATCTGCCATTGATGCGCTGCCTGGCTTGCAGGGGATGCTTTGGGAGGGTAGGGTTTAGGGTTTAACGTTTAGGATTTAGGGGTTAGGATTTAGGGTTTAGGATTTAGGGTCTAGGGTTTAGGATTTAGGGTTAAGATGTTTAGGATTTAGGGTTTAAAGTTTAGGGTTTAGATTACATTACATAAGGGTGTATAAGGATATGTCTCATGCTGCCGCAGACACCTCACATGAGCTAGGGACTAAATTTAGGATGGAGGGACCTATAACGGACTATATAGGGTTTTGGGGGGGAGCTATAGGGGACTATTTAGGAGATTGGGGGGGACTTCTAGGGGACTATGTAGGGTTTTGGGGGGACGTATCAAGGGATATACTACAAATTTAATCCAAGGCTCACATTTACTCCTTTACATCCGATGCGTGTGCAAGTACCCAAGCAAGCACTATGATCTGAACGGGTTTTGCTATTCAAGACCTCATACCGGGATCTTACACCCTCAGGGCTCTGTCTTGTTCTAGCCTTTGGGGTTCAATGCTTGGGACTTGGGATATTTTTGGATTAAGGCGTGTAGGGCTTTTGTGAAACGATTGTTGTGAAAAGGGCCTCATGCTTTGAGATTTCACCCTGAACCTGAAAACCTTATAGCACCCCTTGAGTAGATAGAATATGGCTTTGGGTATACTATAATGAGATGTCCATATAGCCCATATCTTATCCTAAACTAAATGAGGGGTCGCTGACGTCAAGCGACAGACCCCGAACGTTGGCCGAGGGCTCACGCCCGAGCGCGTAACAAAAAAGAGCGGGTCGCGGAGATTGAGGCTCATGCTTCGGATCGTGCTCGAAATTATTTCCAGACTCTCGGAGAGCGCGCTGAAAAGCCGATTCCTGCACACACACAAACACACAGGCACCAGGCAACACGAAACGCAGGGTTGCTTCGGCCTCATCGTCGTTATCCATGATCATGCCCCAGAGCTCCTGGGCAAGTACGTGTGGCTACGGTCTACACCTTCTGCACTGTTCCACGCCTCATCATCGCTTGCGGCTTCGGAGCCACCCTGCTCAGCAGGGTCTTTACAGCCAGCGCGCTGTCCTTACGCGCGCGTTTTCCAAGTAGGCCATGGCGACATCGACCTCCGGGATTCAGAGGGCAGGGCCTCTTGGTAGGTCTGCGGCACCTCGCCTCCTCCGTTACCTCCCGACATGTCGCGGCTTCCATTTTTTGGAAGTTCTTTCGAGCCTGTCAAGCAACTCTGAGCGGCAGGTGTCAAATCAGACCTGCCTGGCCTCCGCTTTCTTGCGGGCTTTCTCCTTTGCTGCATTTTTTCTTGCGCCACTTGCGCTTTCGCAGCTTGTCTTTCTCTCGCATAAGCCGAAGCTTCTCCTTGGCTTTCAGAGAGAAGTGCCTTCGCAGCTGTCACAAGAAAGAGACCGTGCCTCCGCGTCTGCTTCTGGAGCAGCTTTCAACTGCGCGCGCTTCCCCTTGTTTGCTGCCAATTTCCGTCAGCCTTGTGCTCTTGTCTTTGCCTGCATGCGCAGTGTTCACATCTCCGCTTGGTCTAGGGCCACTTCTCAGGCCTCCAAGGCTTTGCCTGCCTTTTCTGCTTCGCGAGGCGTTGTGCTTTGGCCACCTTGGCCTGGGCCTTGGCCTTGGCCAAGGCCTTTGCTGCCACCTTACGCTTCTTTGTTGCCTCGTCCGTAGTGGCAGCGTTGTCCACCCTGGCCTCTCCTGCTAATGTCAGGTCATGTTTGCAGCATGTTTTCTGAACTATGAGCCGCCTCCGGCCCTCATGTCAAGGTAAGGCACCAAGACCTCCCCTGGCACATTGAGGCCGGGCTCCACGTCCGCACCACCACTTGCATGCACCTGACTGTACAGCTGAGGGCCGTGCGATACATGTTCGCACGTCACCCTGTCTCACATCAGCAAGCTCCTTTTGCGTGCACGTGAGGCTCAGCATGGTCCAGTGACCTGCCCAAGTCACTTTGCTGCAACACCTGCAGTCCCAGAGGCGGCCACGGCGCAGCGTGTCCCGCACTTCCCGCCGTGTGAGTTCTGAAGCTTCTAGGCAGGCTCGTGCCCAGTCTTGCGCAGTGTGTCCGGCCTCGATAGGGCTGCTGTGGTGGAGAGGGCGTCTCAGGCACTGGGCGCAAGCGACCTGCCAAAGTTGCCATTCTGAGAGTAGACACTGTCACTGCGGCGTCCTGTGGTTCCAGGTGCAGAAGGGTGTCCATTGCGTCCTGTGAAGCCAGGCTTCCACGCTCATATCCATACAGCGGGGCAGCATCCGGCCTCCACAAGCTCGCCATGTGGCTTGTCTCTCCTTCGCCGCCCTGCCTTTCTTGTGCACGTTCTTCTTCGTCTTCCTGTCGAGAAAAACAGCAAGTCTGCAGGCTGAGAGGCTTTCGGCCTCGAAAGTTGGTCGCGGCCCTTCTCCCGCTGTGTCACCTCTCAATTTCATCGGCACAGGTGCTGCGCGCAGTTGCCACCAGCCTTCGTTACGTTGGTCATGACACCTCATATCTCGAAGGCAGCTCAATGTTCAGAGCTGCTGCACTTGCCCAAGGCCGGAACATGACATCCAGAACTCCGCGCACGCTGTGTCATTTGGTGGCAATAGTGCGGCCTCGGCAACGTGTGGTCGCACCAACAAAGGGTCTTGCCGGCGAAACCTTGCAGCCATCAGGCGCGATCTCAAGGCAGCCCCGCGCAGCCCCGCGGCGAAGCACGCACAGACCCTCGAATGCGCTCACAGGTAAAAGACAACAATTCTTGAGCGAATGCGACAAATGTCAATAGGCCATCTCCCAGTTGCCAGGATTGGTGCCTTATTCAGCGATGGATTCATGATCGTGGTCGAACACCAACCACAGTGGTCAACCACATCCAACCTCCATAAATAGTCCGTCAAACTGTCTCAAACGAAGCTTGTGCCAAATCCGTACATTGCTCCAGCCCGAAGAGGGCTGGGGCTACTCAAGCCCTTTCTCTGGGCCTGTAAACTGGCACGTCCAGTTAATGCAACCTTTTCCCTGGGTGTCATGCAGTGCGCATGCACGAAGAAAGTGTTAAACCCTAATTGAATGTAGAGTGGGTGGACGGAGTGGGCTTACAAGCAATGCAAGCGTGCGGCCAGGGGCGCCTCACGCCCGAGCGCGCGACCTCGCTTGCACACCTTAAACCCTAAACCCTAAACCGCGCCCCTGCCTTGCAAGCGCTGATCGTGGCGCTGTAACTCGCGGCATCCGCCCACTCCTCCTCAGCATAGAAACTTAGCTAATGTACAGACCTATTCAACTATAGGGTTTCATTTTTAAGGCCAGACTGGCCCCAGGGTTTAGAATTTAGGTTTTCTTCGGGCTTAAGTATTTCTAGAATACCAGCGAAGCAGAAGCGAAGAACAGGGAGAACAAAATGGAAGCTGGGCTTCTCCAGGGGTTCATAGGGATTGGGCTTCGGGCATAAAAATGAGGCTTTAGGCTTCAGAGCGTGCAGGTCTTTTGCAGCATTCATGATGTTGCGATGAGCGCTCAGGTTCGTGGGATTACCACAGCAGCAGCAGCAGTGGCAGTGTTAGCAATGGTGTGTGAATAGTGGCAGCGCAGTCGTAGGGCCTCCTGATTATCATCGTCGTGTCCGTCGTGGTGGTCGTCGCAGCGGTCGCCGTGGTCATAGTGGTAGCTGTCGCAGCCACCATTGGTACTGGTCCCATATCACTACTGCCTGCACTGCCGCCGCGAGCGCACCAACGCTATCCCAGCCATCTCCCCAAACCTTCCCTCAAATCCTACAACACTACTGGAATAGCTGACTCCGTAAGTGTAATGAGAGCCCAGTCATGTAACCTGAAACCTTAATAGCCAGAACCCATAGCTGAAGGATACGAGCAAGTGCGTGGATTGTGAGTAATTCGGCCCTCCAGCTGCGCAGCTAACCTGAACCGCCCTAAGCTGCAACTTCCAAGCTCTAAGACCTACACAGTAAAGCCCAACTAGACCCTCCAACGAAGTGGACTGGTAGCGTTTGAGGGTGCGGGCACCCAGCCGCCCTCGGTTCTCGCCTAAGTACCTTCGTACAATCAGGAACCCTATGAAAAATACTTCTACCATCCAGGTTCTAAGCCCTTGCCTATGCATCCTAGTGCCCTATCAGCACAGTTCAAGTTGCGTCGACCATGAATGCGAGAAAATGGACGGCCAGCTGCCACTGCCTGAAGGAAGCGTGTAGTGAGTACTTTGAAATGAAGGAGGGTATGTAAAGTCGCCCCTGTAGATCCCTACAATAGTGTCCCCTAAGCCCGAAACCCAAAAAAGTGTACTTCAAGCCCATATTATCCATCACTTCACCCTAAGCCTTCAACCCTACACCCTAAACATCCAACTTAACCCTAAATCCTTAACCCTAAACCCCTAAACCCTAAACACTCTAAAGCGCTCTACCTCAGGTCCTTAATTTCCCATTCCTTCATTCCCTACTAAGCACTTGGGAGCTGACAGGACCGGCTTCAAGGGCTCCTATTTAGTCCATGTAAGTTCTATATATCACCCTATTACAGTTATTATCCAACTGTTACTGAGGGGGGGCAGTACCCAAGGTTTAGGGTCTACGGCTTGGGTATTAGGGTCTAGGGCTTGGGGATTTAGGGATGTAGGGCTTAGGGATTTAGGGTATTAGGGCTTAGGGATTTAGGGTATTAGGGCTTAGGTATTAGGGTTTAGGGCTTAGGTACTAGGGTTTAGGGCGCTGCATATGCTCAAATCAAAGAGTATGAAGCTGCAGCGGCAGTGTGAATTTGGTAGGACAACGCCTAGGGAGACAAAGCAACAGGCTTGGTCATCAGCATCATCATGATGATCATCATCATTAGCATGTTGGGCTTTGATTCTGATACGAATTTTCTAGGGGCCTGCGAAGATGGCTTGCTGCTCGTTCCTTGCTGCTTTCCTTTTGACCTTCACTAGGGATTTAGGGGTGTAGGGCTTGGGTATTAGTTTTTTTGGGGGGGGTTTAGGGCTTAGGGATTTAGGGATGTAGGGCTTAGGTACTAGGGTATTAGGGCTTAGGGATTTAAGGATGTAGGGCTTAGGTATTGGGGTATTAGGGCTTAGGGATTGAGGGATGTAGGGCTTTTGGTGTTATCTAGGGTCGAGGGGTTTAGGTGTTCGGGTTTAGATAACCTAGGACCAAACGAGGACCTCATTTTCAGTATGTCTTGTGCACCGAGGGACCTAGGAGACCCATACCCCTAAGCCCCTGAATCACTGTTGAGCCTTTAGAGTCCCCCTTTAATTAGGGTTTAGGGTTTAAGGTTTAGGGTTTTAAGTAGATAGAATTTGGGGTACAGGGGGATCTTGTTATAGTATACCCAAACCCATATTTCTATCTACTTAAGGGGCACTATAACCCTAAAGGCCTAAAGCCTACACCTTGAGCCCCATTCAGCACCCTACACACCCTAAACCCCAAACCCTAGAGCCAAAAGTTGAAAACCCTGAACTCTAAACCTAAACCCAGTGAAGCGGTCAATTGAAATCCTAGAGGTACTCACCCGTCTCGCAGAAGCCGATGGCGGCATTGTAGCTCAGAACGTCTTGCTGAACCTGTTGGGCGTTTTGGTTGATGATTTAAGGTTTTTCTCGAACCCCAATTGCCCAGGGGACATGTTGGGATTGCATACTGAAAAAGAAAATAGAAGCGACTATATTGTTTAACGCTTAGGGCTTATTTGTAACTCCAACGACGCACAGCTTTAGGGCTAGATTTAAAGGGGTAACTACTACTCTGCTGTAGGTAATAGGTCTCAGGGCATAGGGTGAAGGGCGGAGGGTTTGAAGTGGGCGCAAAGTTTGGTACCTACCCGAAACCCTAACCCTAAAACCTAAACCCTATCTCCCTAATCCGACATGTAGCGGCCCAACAGCTTGGAATAAGGCTTTGGGGTAGACAGCAATGTAGTCACAATAGGATTATAAAGGCACCTGCTGGAAATAAGTTCAGACTGCTGCGCTTGACCCCAAAGCCTAAACCCTATATACCCGAAATCCTAAACTACCTGGAACCCTTACTTCGCCTGAGATGTGGGCATATTGTTGAAAAGTTGAAGACCCAGCTGCCACTGTTGGCTCTTTCCTCATTCGAAGTGGGGTTCAGAGAGTGGGGTTTAGGGAGGGGGTTCTGGTCCAGGGTGTGGGGTTTCGGGTTTAGGGGCTATAGGGCTTCGGGCTTGGGGATTAAGGCTCCAGGCCCAGGGTCCTAACGCGAGGGTTTTCAAGACTGGGGGGTTTGGGGGTTCAGGGATGAGGGTTTAGGGATGAAACGAAGTAGATACCCGGTGTCCTCCGACAATCATCGAGTCGATGTAGTCTCTGCGGAAATCCACCTTTTGCAACTTTGGGGCTCTTTCAGGGACCCTGGCATTGCAAAAGGTTTTCCAGAACCAGTATGCGGGGCTTCTGTCACCTTATTGTGGCATATTGTTTATTTCTGGACTGTACAAACTATTAAGCGATTAGAATGCGAACGACCTTTCTCACTGATTTTGTTAATTGCTGGACCAAAGAAGTCACAGGAGAGCTTTGCACTTTTCCCGTTAATAACAGCATTACATCATATGTGTAGCAACCATGATTGTCATTTCGTACATGCTTTTACCTTCACCTTTAAACCGTATACTTTAGGCGCTCACGTTTGAATCCCTACCTTCAACCTGGCGGGACCTTAAACTCAAGATCTAGTTGGGTCTAAAGGCTGCTACCTGTAACCTCAAAACCCTAAAAGGGTTTAGGGTTTAGGGGTTTTGGGTTTGGAGTTTAGGGATTTAGGGTTTAAACACTACACCCCACACATACCCTAAGGGTTCAAGGACCCAAACACTAGGGCTTTAGGGCCCAAATACTATCTAAAGCCCTATTAGTGGGATCCTTGGACCCTTAAGGATAGAAAAGCTGGGGAGAAACAGGTAGACCGTGAACCCTGAACCATGAAACCTCGCGAAGTTGGACGCGCCTGCAGGTTCAAGGGTTAAGAGTTTGCCGTTAGGAAACCCCTTATCCACTGATAAACCTTCCCAACATAATGAACCCTGAGGCTCTAAAAAACTCATATTTGAAGGAATTGGGGCCCATCTTCCACACAGTATGAAACTTTCAGGTAATTCTTAGCCCAAGGAAACACCCCCTAAACCTTGGAAACCCTAACTACCGACTGGGTAGTGGTAAAGTTTCATATAAGGTCAGGCCATCGACCTGAAGTCCTGACAACCCTTTAGGGCTTAGGGCTTCGAGCTCAAGAAAACTTCATACCCCACAATGTAGGCCCTTCAAGGTCCTTACGGAAAGGTAATCAGAAACTTGTAGGCACTCATTAAATGTTTACTTGGGGGAACATACCTTACATGCCCCGATTTAAAAACCCGAAAGGTCACACCAAACCCTGATCCATAACCTCAGACTTAGGCTGTCAACCGCTAGCTGCTACAGCTTCAACTGGGGTTGGGTTTAGCGTTTAGGGTTTAGGGTTGCTTCAACCCAACCCCTAAGCCCTAAAACCATAGGATCTAGCCACCTTGCTTTGCGGCACGCCGCTGCGGAAACGCTGCAGCAGATGGCACCGCTTGGGCTTTGCACCTTGAAGAGATTTCAACTAAGGCGTGAAAAGTAATATTTCAGGATGTGGGGTATAAACTTTAGCGTTGAGACTTCCAGGATTTAGAATCTGAACTTGAAGGCTTAGTTTGAGGATAGATAAATCAAGTATAAGGATTAAGGATTCGGGGGTTTAGGGCTGATGCGTAAGGGTTTAACTTTAAGGTTTAGGTTTTAGGGTCTAGGTTAACTAAATCCTGCATGACTCGGAGTACATTTCTGAACCTCGTAGTAAGAAGGTTGTCTTACACCCATGTATAATTTACGCATCATCTATAAGATGTTTACATCATGCAGAATGCAGAATTTCTTGGTATCAACAATTCTAGATCTAGCATACAAACGCAACTTTCCTGTGGAACAGGGCTGAGAATTTTACCATGGAACAGGGCTGAGAGCTTCCCGGCTAGCATTTGCCTAAGTCTTAAACCGTGAACAAAAAACTCTAAGAGCCTGAATCCTAAACCTTAACCCTAAACCCTTTAGCCTAGGCCTCTAACTCTAAACTGAGTGAGCCCCGTGCCGCCGAGCAGGGCCAATGAACCGACGCCGGCAGGCGAGGTAGCTCCGGCGCGACAAGCCCTCTAGCTGCAGCCGGTAACAGTTTTGCAGGTCTCCACAAAACCCTGGATCCTAAAGCTTAAACCCTAAATCCCAAACCCTAAACATTAGACCCTAAATCCTAAACCTCAAACCCTCATAAACCCCGAACTTTCAACTCTGAACCCAAAACTGTGTTCGGAGTTTAGGCATAAGCTGAGTTGCTGCTAAGGAACTTAAACTAAGTTACAGAAATGGCTGTGTGTATATATACATATAACTTTAGTAAATAGCAAGGTTTCCCTAATATAGTGTCTTAAACTAAGCTTCTTAAATCCCTATGGTACCCAAGTTTCCGTGTCATTATCCATGCTGTTTTCCATTTAATTCTCCATTGTACGGGGATAATACGCCTAAACCCTAAACCCGAAACATCAAACCCCTTAAATTATGTTCGTTAACTGCAACCCAATTAAAGAGCACTGGGATGATAAATCTACTTCTCAAGACGTTGGGGACACATGGTTTAGAGTCTAGGGATCAGAGTGATGGCATTTAGGGTTTAGGGATAAGGGTTTAGGGTATCAGGGTGTAGGGT
>CAJNIZ010007022.1:0-16771 GCA_905231905.1 Symbiodinium pilosum
GCTGATATACGTAATACTAACACCCCTAATATCAAATACTGCAGTTATATGATATTTCACAGCGGAAATACATACACACATACATACATACATACATACATACATACATACATACATACATACCTACGTACGTACGTACGTACGTACGTACGTACGTACGTACGTACGTACGTAAAATTGGAATACAATACAATACAGTACAATACAATGCAACACAATACAATGCTATGTATACACACATACATATGGGGAACAAATGGGGAAAGTTCATGTACACAAAATACTGACGAGATGCTTAATCATAGAAGCAAGTATTCATTGGTTGTTGGCGGCAGGTTCCACCCTAAACTCTAGAACCCCAAATCTTGAACCCTGAACCCTCAACCCTAGCCAGGCTTGAAGATCAGGACGGAAGGAGTGTGGATGGAGTGTGGATGATGCGGAATGCTGATTGTGGCTGAAGGCTTAGAATGTAAAGTTTAGAGTTTAGGGTTGGGAGTTTAGGGGCTGAGGGTTTAGGGCTCAGCGGTTCAGGGTCTAAGGCCTGGCACATAGTGTTGTCACTGACAGAAGACAATTTTTACCCAAATATCAAAACTTACAGGACCTCCCTACCCTAAACCTCAAGCCCCTGCTTGACGAACCCTAGACAATAAATGGCAAAGTCTGAAGCTTGAGGTAAATACCAGGGTTTAAGGCTCAGGGTAAGGCTTTGTGTTTAGGGCTTTGGGCTTCAAGGTCTAAGGCTAAAGATTTATGTTTAGGGCTTAGGGTTTGGGTTTAGGTGGTCAGGGTTGGGGTTTGGGATTTTGGAATGTGTGTTCCACTTAAGGTCCTTTCTAGCTTGATGAGGAGGTTTGGTAACCCCAACCCCAAAAATTAGAATGCCATCAGGACAGTGTTACTGTAATCGGGTACTAAATATCAGAGTTGGGGTTCCCAAATTCCTCTTCTGACACGCTCTGAAGAATCTCCCTCAGTTAAAGAATATACCTTAAAGTATCTCTCATGGTATGTGCCTTAATTGAGGGGTGTTGGGTGCCGTGGGTAGTTGGTCATCTGTTGCTTATCGGTTTGTAGCAGAGAAGGAAGGAATCGAAAGTACGGATTGTTGTTGAGCCCTCCGAACCAACAGCAAGCCGCCAATCCTTAACCAGACTTGCCAACTACACCATTCCCCATATATCACAAAACATACCCTAAATAACCTCGATGTTCCATTGTCTTGTCCATCCGATTCTCCGTTATTGGGGATCCTGTTGTCTGTTCCATTCCCCGAACCCTAAACCCTTAGCCCTAGTTAATCCCGTTTTCTTTTCTTTTTCTACTAACTACTAACCAACAGTTGTACAATTGAACAGGCCAGCAAGACCCTCCCTCCTATTCCCTCTGCATAGTCTCAAGGAATCTCAGTCAACGTATCCTTCTGAGGTCTAGGGCTTTAGGGTTAAGGGGTTTAAGGGCTTTAGGTGATGTTCGCTAAAATGTTCAAAGATGGGGCGCCCCTGTATGCAGTACCCTGGGGCGAAAATGTAGGGTGGAAAACTCACATATACTCCTCAACGGTAAGTAAAGCCTCGTCACAGGAACAATTCTTATTGCAAACACTCACAGATTTCCTGGTTACGGAGAAACCTACAAACAGCAGACTTTCTTAGAGGTGCTTGGGCAGATAAAAATAAGCTTGAAAGCAGCCGAAATGAAGTCCAAATTCCACTTATCCTACTCATAACCCTACTTTTGATGACCCATGCGCCTCCAAGTAAGCCGTAACCCAAAACCCTAAACCCGGGACCCCAAGTTCCCTGGAATCTTGGTAGAAAAAAAGATATCCAGCATGTTCTCAGGCTTACCGATAACAGCAAGTAGGAACTGTTCCAGGGAACTGAGCGAAACCCTAAACGGTTTGGAATAGGGTTTAAAACCCTATTCCAAATTCATGAACCCCGCCATATGTGCTCAGTTGCGATATGAGCTTGACATTGTCCTGACAAGCAGATTACCCTACTGGGCATCCTCAAAACGCATGGGTTTCGGGGTTCGGGTGTAGGAGCCCAAACTTTGGGTTAGGGATTCACTGTAGGGTTCGGCGATATTACCCCAATCATGGAGAATCCAATGAAAAAGGAAATAAAACATGAAACGGCAACAGGGATTCTATGGCCATTGAATGCAGTGCTCAAAAGATCAAAATGGGGTTCTGGTTTGCGTCATGCTATCGTCATCACGCACGGGCTATTTTAAGGGAATAACATATCAGGTGTCTCTGGTAAAGATCCGCGTTTTTCCAGAAACGTGATGAAGCGGCTGCCAGTACACATATGGCCTACACAAGCTCAGACCGCGAGAACAGAAAGCATCATGGTTATGTGAAGTCGTCATGGTGGGGCATTATGCCTTTGCGGTGTGGAAATGCCAGGTTGTCAAAATTATGGCCGCTTTGGGGTATCCTAAATGCTGGGGGTCCAGATTGAAACGTTTTGCTGCCTGGGTTCGGTAGCAAAGCATTTCCGCGTATGCGTGACGAAAGCTACTGTTCGCAGTCAAAAAGTAGAGGCCTGAAAAATTACATATGCGATGGCCTTCGGGCCTTACATATCATGCGCAAGACATTAAATTGTATGCTGAGAGCTGAAGGCACAGTGTGTTTTCTATGCGGATGTTTTGGAACTGTGTCCGTCAGACACAATCCTAAACCCTGAAAAACAGCGCTTCGAGTTGAGGGAGACCTGGCAGGATAACGGTGAAGGGTTTAAGTTTTAGGGCAATAATCTCCAGACATGGATACGACCCTCCTCCAGAAGAAACGTAGGCAAGCTGAAGCTTGTTCAGTCTGCTTCCAGTGTTACTGCTTCGCTTGGAGAGCGTTCTTAATCTCCAAACCCCTCAGCCCGAAACCCTAAACCTCATTTGCAACCAGGGGTCGACGAGGAGAACAGCTCCCACCTGACAGCAAATTTTCAGTTGGCAGAACAAAGACTATGTAAATCGGGTGAAATGTCATGGCATGCTACGAGGTATCGTATACTCAGCTGCAATGACTGTCATTGTGACTTATCACGCTTCTGCCCTGCTTAGCTTTCACTATCATTGCTGCCGTTGAAGAAAAACAGGATGGATGCACAACCACTGGTGATGGATTTCGTCGTATGAAAGCCGCGTCACCCGCCCAGAATATAACCTAGATGGGCTTGGGGCATTTGATGTCGTCACACCAGCGTATCAAGAAGATATGTTCGCTCCAAGATTGAAATCCGGGCGCGTGCCACATGGGAGGCTTTTGCCTTTGCGACCGAGATGACTTCATATGCGGGTTTGCAAAATGCTTCCCGAAAATTTGGGTTCTTTGTGGCAGTCCCTATAATCAGGACTGAGCTATATGCCGGTCTATATTGAAGCCGCCCTACTTATGGAAGTACCCGACGAGTATCGCCCAATCAGGTCGCTAAGGGTACGCCTTGCAATCTGAGGGTTTAGGTTTTGAGACGCTGGACATCCAAATCCCTTTAATTAAGGATGCACAAGGGGTGTTTCGACAATATAAAGTCCAATCTACTCCGGGGTCTAGAAGTTATGGAGACTTCCGAGAACCTCCATGCAACCTAAACCCTAAACCGCTCCCTATATGAGCCCTAAACCCACATGTTTCCAAGGGGTGGGCTGTAATCCCTTTAGGGTCCAGGGTTTAGGGTTTAGGCTTCAGGTTTGGGGTTTAGGGTTTAGGGTTCAGGGCGTAGGGTTTAGGCCGTAGGGTTCAGGGTTACCCACTTACAGGGGTCTGTGGATGGCGGCACATCCTGCGCCCAGCAAGCCTCATGGAAGTTGTCCAGCGTCAAACTGGAATTTCTTTGAACTCCCCACCCGCCATCAAACATCACAGGCTACCACCCGAAGTATATCGTGCTCCAGCGGCCTGCAAGGGGCCCAGGGGCTTACAGAGTACGTCCATCCTCCATAGGCTCCTCCAATTGTCTCATGTACAGGCTGTCGTGTATGTTCATTGTCTGCCCCACCCTTGGAATGGGTGGGAAGGTCCTAAGGCTGGGAATTTTAAGGTTTACGGTTTGGGGTTCAGGGTTTGGGTTAGACCACGAATTATGAAAACGTCATGCTTGCTGGTTCCGTCCCTTGGGTTATACTACAGACAAGATTCCTAAAAGGATGGGATTGGGGACCCCAGGGATGTTGATGCTTTAGGGCTTAGGTTTGTTATGGTGCTTATAGAATGTAGGAAATCGAAATCTCGGGGGCTCACTAAAGCTCTTTAAAGGCTTTTACTAAGTCACTAGGCCTTCAAAATAGGTAATTTCGAGTAACCTCCTAAGCCCGAAACCTCAAACCCTGGCCCCGATCATGGGCACTGTACCATGAGAAGCAAGGAATGGTTGCCGCCCAAACTCCAGACCCTGCAGTTACAAGCCCTCAAAGTGCGCCCAATGTAGCAGCGCTCACCAAGCGATAGAGTCACACAACTTTTCAAAAGGTTGCTACAGGATTGGGGTAATGTAAGAGGCAAGTAGAATAATGGAGCATCCAAAGGATGTGCACCGGTTTGATATAGAGGCATATAGAGATTTAATGCAGGGCCCGAGGAATAGGGTTTAGGGTTTGAGTTTAGTGTTAGTTCCACAAGGGTGTGAAGGAAATCACTGGGCATTTAGCAGGCTGCTACGATAACCTCAAATCCGAAATCCTGAAACCCTGAACTCTCCACATTGATGGATCACTTGGAGAGTATAATAGTTTCCAGTTTAATTCCATTCCTATAACACCCATATCCTTGACCATTTCCATGTTCTTGTCCACTTGGTTCTTTATTCTCGGGGTAATATTCACTGATTTTGGAGGGGAGCTCGCATGAGCCCAACTACAAGGCAGTGTTTTGGATACAGGGTTGAAGGGTCTGGGGATTGCAGCTTAGGATTTATGCAGCGATTTGGGGTTTGGGGGGCCCAGTTTCTGTACATGCCTGGTAAACAGTTTTTGGCGCGTCAGCGCAGTCTCTAGATGCAGCTTCCAGGTTTCAACAGCACAGACAAAGTGCTTGAAGCCTGAGAAATCCGTCCTACCCGCTCGGCAGTAGTTTAGGCATGAATTCAATGTTGCAATTGCTTCGGCGAAAACAATCTCCGGCCAGTGTATTCGAGGGCGTCCCCTGAACCCAAAGCCCTTCACCATAAACCCTACATCCCGAACTGGTGTCCCCTGCTCCAACCCTGCGTATCCTAGAGCAAGCCTGGACAATTTTACGCATGACTTCCATAACCAGGGGCTTCATAGATTGCATGAGGGTTTACAGAGATTCTGTAGGGGTTTGAGACTTCCAAGACCCTCGACCTTTAAATTCACTTGAGGTTCGATGTATCAATCCGAGCGTAACCATATAAGGGGACTTAAGAAGGTATAATTGGATTAGAAACTCAATACAAAGTAGGTTCTAAGAACCCGCCAACCTCCCAATAGGGAGGTCTGGAATACCCCTGAACAACCCTAAACCCTAAACCCTTAAATCCTAAACCACAAAGGGTTGCGAATTTAGGGGCTTGGCGTTTAGCGTTGCAGGCCTCTCTGAGACCACCGAGTGCTGCCAGCGTCAGCAGCTCGGGATTTTGAACAAGTTCGATGCTTCCAATTCTCCTCAAGCAAAAGAAAGGTTTAGGGTTTAGGAGTTTCAGGGACTGAGTTAAGATTACCTGGGGCAAGGAGCTGTCGTTTTTAAGAGTCTCAGGGTTCAAGGGTAGACCACTGACCCTATGAACCTGTTTAAGGTTAGGTGTTTAAGGTTTGGTGTTCAAAGGTTGAAGAGTTTCAGGTGCAGGGGTTGATACTCAAAACCCCGCATGACCTTCTTGTAATACCAAAATGTCACAATTCCCATGGTAACCCCCTGAATTGAGGGTCCTGCAGCATTTGTACCACCGTATTTGCGGGCCCAACCTACTCTACAAACCTCTATATAACCCTAGTGTCCATTTCATTTTCTATCTTTCTTGTTCGAGATTTTTCCCAATTGGTCGGGTACCATCCCTACACAATCCCCATATACCCCTTTAAAAGGGCCTAGTGCTTCCATTTCATTATCTATGATCTTTTCTAGCTGATTCTGCATTATTGGGCATAGTATCCCGAACCCCAAATCAAAACCCCAATAGAAGTATCCACTTCCATTATCCCTAAATAACACTTTTTCGGCGTAATATCCCTATTGAGTGCCAGGTACGTCGATGACTGACATGGTTTACGGTCTAGGCTCTAGGTTCATAGGTTGTAAGAGTTAGGCTTAAGGCTTTCATAGGATTTTAGATTTCAGGTTCACACAGTTTAGGCCTTAGGGCTTTAGGATTGAGGTTTCGGATTTAGTTCTGAGGTTGAAGTATCTGGCTTCAGCCAAACCTTCTTAGCGAAATGAGAGCAAACCCATACACTCGATTTTGAGCTGTGTTTTCTTTAGCGTCTAAACCGAACAAGATTTAACTCTAATAAGCGCTGTCACATGCTAGGACAACTGAGCGCTACAACGTGATTTGTAGTCATGTAGGAGACTTCATCAAGCCCTTGACACCAAATTGTGCTTAGAAAAAAGAGGTCACATGAACAAAAGATCCAAATGCAAGTGGAACATTTAATGGAGGTTGTGTTTATAAGGCGACTTGTAGGACTGGATGTAAGCAACCAAGAATCAGTACACCATGCTGAAGCTGAAGCAGGAAATGCAAAGAACAGTACAAGTAGTGGCTCAGGCTTCCACCAAGTTGGACAGCCCGTATCTATACATGCATATGGACCTATACACTCACAATTATGCTTGAGGAACCTTATGCAATATATGTAAATTCACCAGAACCCGATGTACCTTGAACAAGGTTGAGGGCTTTGCGGATTGGGGTTGCATGCATCCTGTGAAGTATACCCTGGCACAAGCATGGTATGGCCCTCCCTTTTTGGGTCTACGTGCTCCCTCCTCTCAGGCCCGCTCATGTATACCGACGGTTTCCGTATTTGGGGGCAGCGATTCAGATCAAAAATACCCAAGAGCCCTTACTATAGGGACTCCCTGAAAAAGGACCGCCTACTTGTCTAACCTTGTGTCGGTGCGCGAACCTATAGACCCTGAACCCTAAAGCCTGAGTGTCAATAACGGAAAACCCACGGAAAGGAAAATGGAAAACGGAAGGAAAGGGCGCTTGTGTCGAGGATTATATTAAGAGATTCGACAATGATTCCCGAAATCATTTTGCGGTCGATTTGAGGCACCCCATACCCTAACTATACAATGAATCCGGGATATACGCTGAACCAGACATACCCAAACTCCAAACTCTAAGATCCTAGAAAACTAGACAATCTGAAGCAGCCCAGATTCGTGACGTTGGCAAGCGGCAACTCTGAGAGATCGCGCATGGTCTCCATTGACGAAATCTGAAGCCCACCCCTGCAGCATCGGGCTGGGGTTGAAGGTTTAGGGCTTAAGAGTTTGGGGTTTGAGGGCTAAGGGTTTAGGATGCCCCTATAGTACCCCATAGTTTCGCCCGCAATGAGGGCAATCTAAATATGACTAGAGCTAAGAAAATCTTGGAGAGTAATATAGCGGGGTAGCAGAGGCCCTTTCTGTAGGAGCTGCAAACTGCCCGCTCTTCACCCTGTCCAAGCAAAGCCAGAGTGAGGTATTCAGAGCTAAAGTGCTAGATTTGAGGTTTAAGGATTCCAGATCCTGACCCTCACAAAGCGAACGCAGAACGCCATGGCCAATGTGTAAAAAGGACAAGAGCCTTTGTAAAGCCCTGTTTGGGGTTCCATGTTTCCTGTGGGGGAGGTACCCTGATCCTACCTAGAGTAACCTAGACCCTAAAAGAAAAGGCATGGATGCAAGAATATTGGGTACATAACTTTTTGTATAAATGCCTTGGCTAATCTGAAAAAATCCTGAAAATGAGGGGACTTCAGGTTCGGCGCTTGGTTTGCCAAACCTTGGTGGAGCCTGGCAGAAGCAAGCACAACTCTCAAGCCATGTTGCAAAATTGTAACTTGAGGCTTGGGATGTTTCTCCAAGAATGGGGCGCAGCGCTTGCGGTGGATGCTGCGTGGGGCACATGGACGATTCCGCAAATAAAGAAACAAAATTAACCAATCCTGAACCCCAGGCCCCCAAGCCTGAAAAGTGTGTGGCTGCGAAGTACTCTAGAATTCGGCATCTCTAAACCTAGAAACCCCTGTATACCCCAAAGAACACTCATGCTTTTGCCAAGGACCTCCCAAAAACAGCGCAATCATCTTTTGGAAGTCCTTCCTGTACCCTGATGGCCCAACATACCCTTATACACCCCATCTACACACCCCATAATCTCGAAGGGACCTGCAAATGCCCCGACAAACACTTAAGGAGCCCGGGCACAAATTCGGCGACAGTCCGCCCAAACCTTTCAGACTCCCGGAGCCTGCAGACGTCTGGCTTAGCTTGCTGGTGCTTAAGTGGGAGCCAAAGAATTGAAATTATGTGAGGATAGTCCTCTTCAGCACATGCTGGGTTGACTCTAACAAAGGCCCTGCTTGAAAGGATGGTCGTCTCTTTTGGGCTTCGCTCGGGTTCTCAAGGTTAAGTTTGTTCGGATGAAGAGCTTGTACCTTAGGGAGGAAACTTGTTGGGTTTAAGGCTTAGGCGCCTAACAACTTTGGATTTGGGGTCCCGGGCTGAGGGTTGAGGGTCTACAGCTCAGGGTTCAAGTAAAAAGGGAACCGCAGCAGCAGAGTCCTATTTACATATATGTAAATATGTTACCCCCCTGCCCCTCATAGTAGCCCCCCACCACCTCCCCTATTAAGAACCGATCCGTCAATGTCTCCATGCACTGTCTTAGAAGGACTTAGTCCGGGGCTGGTAAGGCAATGCGCTCGACCCCAACCGGAAACTGCGAGGAAGAGTTATGATTAGGGAAGCTCCATCACATAAGCCCATATCTGTCGACATTCACTTGGGCCCGGAATCTCTTAAGGTTTAAGGTTTGGGGCATTGCCTCATCCATTACATTGGACATGGCACCATGGATTTTTCGGATATTTTCCAGCAGGTTGTGGGTCAAAATCCTGACCAAGCACTTCTGCATTAGCTGAGACCCTTGCATACACCCGAAGACAAAAGCAAACAACAAATGTTTCTGGAGCATTCTTGGAAACCTCTAACCCTGAACATGGCTTGCGTTTTGGGGATCTTGGAGTTTGGCAGTGTTCTATCTATGCATACCTAAGTAAACTTCTACCGGTATGCATACAATAAATTGGCTAAACTGTTCGTGCCCCTACAGTCCGACAAAGTGGGGCTACACCCTGAACCCAACACCCTCGATGCTTCGGAACATACTTCGTGGGTTGAGGGGGAAACCCTCGCAAGTTTCCGTGAACCCTCAACCTTGATAACCCTGAACTCCCTAAAACCTAACTCAACCCAAGTTCCAGCAGTTTCCACGTTCTTCGAATTCCGTTATATCCCTATACAACCCTATATACCGAGTACCCCCTAAACCCTAAGCCTAACAACGAAGGCCCACGTGCCTTGGACGCGGACAAGCCTTAGTGAAAATCTTGGCTCAAGGGATTTCTGGCATTGTGGACATAGGGCTTCGGGTTTTGGGTTTAAGGTTGACGGGTCAGACATCATGGGGTTTAGGGTTGAAGGCTTAGGGTTTAAGGCTTAAGGTTTACGGTCCAAGGTTTAGGGTTGAGTGCTTAGGGCTTATCGGAAACAATACACAAATCTCAAACCGTAAACCCTGTATTGTGAGTCACGCAGCTTTGCTTCGACAACCTGCAAAATGTAAATGTTCGCCACGCAGTTTAGGGTCTAGGGCTTCAGATATACGATTTAGGGTTAATCAAAAGAGTACTGTCGATACTGAAAATTCTGCATGACCTTACTATACGAAAATGAAGGAATTAAGGTTTAGAGTTCAGGATTTAAGATATAAAGCGTGGGGTTCAAAGAAAACACCATGGGACCATTTGCGGGCTTATGTAGGAAGTTCGAATTTGTGGAAATCTTCGAATTCACAAGCCTTTTACTTGGGACAAACTCTAGTAAAAAAGAAAATGTATTTGGGCTTCAAAAATGGGACGCGAATTTCTCCAAAACTAGGCCCTAAACAACAAACTTCATTCCGTGAATCCTACATGTAACACCGTGAAAGATGAGAAGCTGCAGAATCCGATTGATTTCCTATCATGAGCGGACCCTTACAATGGGCGCTTAAAGATTTTGGCGCCTAAAGGGATTGCATTGCATGGTCAGGGGTAAATGGGCAGATAAAACATTCAATAACTAGAATTAATGTTTAGGGCTTCTCAAATCAGAGTTCTCTTTCAGTGATTGGACGGCCCTGTTCAAGAAAACCATTGCTCCTGGAAGACCTTAGCATCGGGGTAGCTGCCCAAATTAGGGTCCCATTGTTCTAGGACATGTAGAGGGACCGCCATTTGAATAAACTCTGGGCCCCAAATCCATCTGGATGCTGAACTCTTCCCAACAATACGGCTTAAAGGCTTCCTGATTCACGTAAGCGCGAAAGAATAAGGCTTCTGAAAACTGAGGACCTTGCTTTGTCTGCAAAACCCTCGAAACCTAAACCCCAAACCTCTAAGCCCCTAAATCCTAAACCCGAAACCCTGAACTTCTAAGCCCCCGAATCCTAATCCTTGAACCCTGAACCTTTACGCCCCTGAATCCAAATCCCTAAACCCTGAACCCTAAACTCAAATCCTAGCCCTCAAAATTTCTGGAGCAGCCTAGGAACTCGTCCACCAAAGTCCCCTCAAGTCCTGCGAAACTGCCGATGTCGCGCGCAATCTTAGATGCCCAAACTCTGCAAGGCTTGGGGTTAAGCTTTAAGGTTTCATGCCTGGGTTCAAACCCTAACACACAAATTCTAGAAACTTCGCTGTCCACACTATGCTAAATCCAAGCTGTTCTGCCACCCTCAAAACCATCGAATGCTCATAGGAATTTCTGGGTGTCCGTTTGGTAGGTGACCGCGTTTCCAATACGAGGAGCGTGCATGCAAGTTCTGCTTAAAGCCATCGGAGTACTGCTGCATGGCTTTTGCAGGCGCAGGTTCTGAGTTGAAGCACCACGTCCCAGCCGTCCCTATCCAATGCAGGATCTGCTTGCACAAGAGCTCCCGTAGCAAGGTGGAGCTGCTCCACTGCCACGTTGAGGTTCTGGGCAGGCCTGCCCTTCACTCGTTCAAATACACGCAGAGCCTGGCTCGACCCAGCCGGACACAGGTTGAGGGTTCGGGTGATGCAAGGCCGGCGGAAGGCGGAGAGAGAAGGAAGGCGGTGCAGGCAAAGGAGGAAGGCCAGGCTGGTGCACAAAGCCCCGGACGAAAACCCTGCAAGAAACGTCAAAGCAGTCGATCCAAGAGACCAGCGCCAATGAGCAGGGCAAGCTAATCCCCGCCAACCGCTCTGAGAGCCCTGGATCAAAAACCCAGCTACCTGAGGTAGTCACTCTACCATACCTTGACCAAGCACAGGATACACAATCGTCCTTACTGCACAGCCCCTAGATCGCGATTGAATTCAAGAATTTAACGGCGCCCCAATCATTTTGGGAAACCTCGCAAACGATTTTCGTCCTTGATGCAGGCACTGGAAGTCTGAGATCTCCACAATGACGAACAAATGGAAAAGAACGCAGAAAATGAAAAGCAAACACTAGGTCCTTTTAAAGGGGCATATAGGGATATATGTATGGACATTATGGATTGCATAAAGGCAAATTTTGAAATCTTTCCCACTCACTGACAGTCATGAATGAGGAAAATACGAATGATTTTCTATGGTTACCCCTACAATTTGTGCTGATTGTTAGCGGTTTGAGGGGACAGCCAGGCCATATCCCATTCGTGGATTTGGGACCCTAGACCCCATACCCTACACCTTTCGGAGCCTCAAGCATGCCTATCAAGGAAGCGCTAGCTATTTGTCCGACATATGAGGCGCCCTGCCCGAGTCCTTAGTAAACCACAGACCCTCAACCCAAAACCTTAGGTTTACGGCTTTGGCTATGCAATCAAAGGTTTGCTTTCTAGCTTCCGGTGCATTTGGGCTTTTCGGACTGGTGTCAGTTTTCAGTTCATGAAGAGATAGAAAAAAAGCACTCACTTGACCTTCTCTTCTTCCATCCGACTATGCTGCGATGCTTACAGGGTCTGGGGTCGGGTTTTTGTCCTGAACTTGAAGGTTCATAGTAACACAAGGGCTCTCTGTCTAAAACCAGAAGACCGACCTTCACCATAGCCTCAAAAACATTCTCTACATGGATGGGTGGTATATTTAGAATGCTGCCCATTTTTTGGGGGAAGTCTTACAACTTGCACTTCCAAGTGAAGTACTTAAAGATCCCCTCAGGCCTACCCAACTAAACGGCCACCAAAGGGGCCAGATATCGCACATGACGAAGATGCGACAAAAGCCGTAAATCCACAATATCCCTGACCTCCAATCCTTGGCGCCGGCAAGCTTGGGGAATTGAAAGTTTCTTTCGTGTTTTTGGTTTTAATATATCCTCTGCCAATGACTCTTCACATGTCCCTTGACACGGCGCTACTTCAATCTGCTGCTGAGTGCCAACTGCTTGCTGCATTCACTTGACAATTCAAGTGTAAGGCGTGGGGATTCGGGCTTGGGTCAGGGCGTCGAGATTGAAGCTTAGGGTTAGGGGTTAGGGCGCAAAGTCTGAGGCTTCTGGTTTAAGGTTTGGGGCTTAGCGACTCAGGCTTGAAGCTTGGGGTTCAGGATGTGTGGCCAGGCCATGCTGTGGATTGCGTTGGCCTTCAAGGTAGAAGCTGAACAACTTCAACGTTACACCGTAAGCCTTAGACCCTAAGCCCTAAAACCTAATCTTTAAACTCGAAACAGTAGCTTCCATGTTCTTTTTTCCAAGACCTCATAGTTTCGCGTCCATGTTCTGTATCTTATTTGCGGCTTCTCCTAGCCACCCCCGTATGATACCCCACGTTAAGATTACCCTGAAGTACCTTAATCAGCTCCAAACAAACGTAATTAACTTGGAACCTTGGGAGGATAGTATCAACAGGGAAGTTGGGCAACCCATGACAGCTGGCTGGAGCTCACTCGAGAGGCATCTAAGCGTTGAGGGTGGCCGTGGAATGTTTCCAGAAGTTGCAAGCGCATTGTTGGGGAGATCTATTTTGAGGGGGTGTACATACGGGAGGGAAGCTTGCTCATTGCTACAAGGCAGTTGCTCCAAAAAACGCTCCAAACTCAAAGCGGTTTGTGCTGACCAACGTATAACAAGTTCAAACCTGGAGGGGGCAATTAAAGGTCCGTTGTCCCAATTTATGGCAAGGAAAAACATCTGGGGACGGTCTTCTGGAATTGCTGCGCGCGGGTTGCCTCGAAGAGGCGTTTGTGTTCAACTTGTGGTCGAATCCCAAATTTTGCAGGCCTTTGACTTTCACGTTGAGACGGCGTCCGTGTGATCACGGGCACCTTGAACCATATTTTGTGCGCCTGAGGGCAATCTGACAAAAACCTCTTCTGCTCGAGAAGCTCTGGTGCAGGGGGCATCTGCTCCTATGATTCCTATGAACCCTTAGCCGCGGGCACCACAACCTTACGCCCCGAACACCTCAGCGTGCTGAAGTCAAGACTCTACGCACCATCGTGCACCCCGTCGCAGCATAGCTCTCAAGCTCAGCTTGATTGGAGATAGTCCTTATTCTGAAGCTTTAGGTTTGGAGCTCAGCGATTCAGGGTTCGGGGCTTGGGGGCTCAGGATTGAAAGGGGGCGGTTTAGGGTTGTTGGGAAGCGCCTGGCTGTCCATAAAGCACCTCGAAGGTCACACCCCAAACTGTCCCAATGTCCGGTGACACACCCTCAACACAGGGAATCAGGATTCCTGAGCATTCACGATCTGGGTTCAAAGTGTAAGGTAAGACTCAGCGTTCACTCCTTTGTAATTTTGTCAGCCTGAGTTACTTGGGAAGCTTTGTTATATGCTCATGATGACACAGAAGTTCTGCTGGATATCCAGCATCAGCAGCAGCAGCATTTCGCATGTGGAGGCTTGCAAGTGAAACGAACTGCTAAGGGTGATCTCTAATAAGGCATGCTGTGTTTAATAGTCTGTGTTTCAGGCTTGGAACGACCTCAGGCAGAGCGAATGTCGGCTTAGGTTATGCTTGGCAGTTGCATGCTGCTTGCGGCTGCTGACGGATCTCTTTTCTCAACTTGTCAGTCTGCTGAGTTTGCGCTCAAATGTAGGCATTCCTTCCATAGTCTCGAAACCCTTTTTCGCAGAACCCCCGCACTCGCTCAAACCAATATGGCACCCCATATACCTTCCTTTCTGAGGGACTGTTGTCTGTGAAGGGCTCTTGCTGAAAGGGTACCTACACTCCCTGCGAGATCAAAACAATCAGATCTCCTGTATGAAACAAACCAATCCTTTTGGTGTTTAAGGGATCCCAGCACCTGAACCCTAAACCTTCATCCACAAATGCTAAACCCGAATCCCGAAGCGCTGAACACTGTACCCCAAGTCCTTATCCCTGAACCCTATCCCCTAAACCCTACACCGTAAGCTGTCAACGCTGCGCTCGGGCATTTAGCCGAATTATTGAATATATACATATATATACTTGCGTAAGAACCAAAATAAATGGTATTTCCAGTACAAAAAGGCCTTGGTTCTGGTTGGAAAGACAGTTATGTCAGGACGGCTTTGAAAAAAATATAATCCCAGGATGGATGCTCTCGTACTCGCACTCAATAGAACACTTACGTTATTATGCTTTAGGCATGGATGCTCTCATAATCGCACTCAGCCGGCGATCCTGCAGAGGCCGAAAATACCCAGAGTGCGCGGAGCAACCTACACACACAGGATGCGCTGAATACGGTACGTGAGGACCTGTGCAAGCGCGGATCTCCCAATCCTAATCCTCAACCCTAAACCCTAATCCATGAACCCTGAACACCGGGCTCCCAAGTTAGATGCTGGCCCATCGGCACGTCGTCCGGACAGCGACTGCACTCGCAGCAAGCATCCCAGGCGCTCACGTTGTTGGTGGCATAATCCTGCCGTAGGGTAAGAGACATGTAGGGTTGATACAAAGTTATATACGGACATATATGTACGGGTCTTGTGTAGAGTATGAGGCTCATATATGGTATACTGAAAGGTTCAATGTTTGGTTCAGCCAAAACTCCAAACATCAATGTTCACGAAGTCCCATGAACCTTCATGTAGGATATGAGGCTAAGCGGTGCCGGACTGAAAGTTTAGGACTGATAGTGCGAAGTTCATGGATTTGAGCTTAGCATTTGAGGTCTGAAGATTGTGATGTGCCTGTGGATGAGTTGTCATATACGGCTTCGACAAGTTTAAAGAATTTCTGGAAAATTTATGGAAGGTCTATTCAACCGCTTTAAAGTATTTCTAGGTACCAGGCTGGTCTGGGTCCCGTGGTGCGAGCTTATAGAGAAACAAGAAATGGGTTTAGAGAGGTCTTGAGGAGAGTCCATGGCTGGTGGGGTTTAAAAATGCGGGATACAACGCATCTACAGGGTTGAGGGTTCCAGGTCTAGTTCTCTGCAATCTAGTTGCTTGGGGTGTTTGAAAACTTCATTCATGGACTGCTGCACCCTACTTCCAAGAATGTCTCCGCCGATGAAACATCGCTGGAATCACAGATTGCCTGGCATCCTAACTGATGTACACCTCCCTTCATCAACACCCATTTGTCCAAACACTGCCGTAGTGTACCTTCTACACCTCTGGCTGAAATTGTGAATCTCGATACGTCGACTGAGCTCACACCAGAATCCCTGATGTCTACAGACCCTGAGAAGTCGACGATAAACAACCAAACCAGTGAAAGGCTAAAACGCCAAATCCTAAACAGAAAACCTGAACTTAACTAAACCCGACAATCTGGCCTCGATGCCCCCCCAGCTGCTGTTCCATCCTGGGCCCAAGCCACCAGACCAAGCACCTCGATTTTGCCGAGAGCTCAGCAGTCATAGAAATACCACATGAGCTAGGGATAATGGAAAAGAAAATGAAAACTGACGCATTAGAATAGAGTATATATGGGGATTAAATAAATCTGAACTCCTAGTATAAACCCTAAAATCCCCTATGCCTATGGTATAGGGTATAGGGTTTAGGGTCTAAACTCCTAGCATGCCCCTCAATAACCCCTACAATAGTCCTCTATAAAATCCCCTATATATGACCAACCTTTGAGGAGTTTAGACTATGGCTCACATTGAATTGCTTGATTGATCAAACTGACAAACCGGCTTCTCTTTTACTGGAACTATCGGATCGGAGAAGGACTCTATACATGGCTCGAACAGAATTCAAGGATAAGCACATACCCCCCAAAGGAGGTAAACGGTATGCAGTTTGGATCCTTGGAGGAAGGTGGGTTGTGGTGAAATGTTCTTTCACAAGGAACCCCACCCCAACTCAAGATCTTACACCGAAAACCCTAGACCCAAAACCCTGCACCCAAAACCCGAACACCGAAATCCCGAACGCCGAAATCCCTACACCCAAATCGCATCTGGACCTGGGGAGGTAAACAGGAAGACTTGCAGAAACCAGGCCTCCTTACAACTGTAGATATAACCCGATGGGTTCCACAAAACCCAGTGAACAAGTAGGGTTTTGAAGGGTTTAAGATGAAGCGCTTACAAATCCTGACCCTTACACCCTGACACCGTAAACTCCTATCACCTCAAGCCCTA
>CAJNIZ010007025.1:0-27189 GCA_905231905.1 Symbiodinium pilosum
ATCCTCGAAATTTCGTCGATTAATCTTCATCTAAATCGGTCAAAATTGCGCTCTCGTGCGGAGCATCCGGAATTTTTTAAATGTTTTTTTGCAAAAATCGCGCTCTCGCTCGAGACATCCTCGAAATTTCATCGATTTATCTTCAGCCCAATCGAGCAAAATTTCGCTCCCGTGCGGAGCATTCTGAGCATTTTGATATTTATCTTCAAATATCGCGCTCTCGCTCAAGACATCCTCGAAATTTCGTCGATTTATCTTCGTCCAAATCGAGCAAAATCGCGCTCCCGTGCAGAGCATTCGGAAAAATTTGAAGAAAATCGCGCTCCCGTGCGGAGCATCCTTAAAATCTTAAAGAGAATCGCGCTCCCGTGCAGAGCATTCGGAAAAATTTGAAGAAAATCGCGCTCCCGTGCGGAGCATCCTCAAAATTTCAACGACTCTTCGTGCAAAATCGCGTTCTTGTGCGGAGCATCCTGAAAATCTTAAAGAAAATCGCGCTCCCGCGCAGGGCATTTTGAAAATTCCGTTTATAATTCGTTCAAAATCGCGCTCCTTTGCGGAGCATCCTCGAAATTCGATCGATCTTTCATTCATATCTATGAATTTGCGCACATATATGCTCATATTTATTCATGCGTTTATATATGCTTGCGTGCATGAATGCATGCATGCGTGCATGCATACCTAGGGGCATACATACATACAAATATAGATATAGACGACGGAAAATTCTCCGCTTTCACGGTTAGCTTATTTGCCCCTGACCCTTCAGATTCTCCGCTTTTACGGTTGATTATTTTACCCTTACGCTTAAAGTTCTCCGCTTTTACGGTCAGACTGTTTGTCCCTGACCCTTCAAATTCTCCGCTTTCACGGTTAGACTCTTTCCCTCTTGCTCTTAAGATTCTCCGCTTTTACGGTTAAGCATTTTCCCTCTTGCTCTTCAAATTATCCGCTTTCACGGTTAGATATCTTCCCTCTTGCTCTTCAAAATTTTCGCTTTTAGGGTTACACTATTTGCCCCCTTTCCTTCCGATTCTCCGCTTTTACGGTTAGACTGATGCCGCTTATCCTTCAAATTCTCCGCTTTTATGGTTAGACTGCTTGCCCTGACCCATCAAAATCGCCGCTTTTATGATTAGATTATTTAATGACCTTTACCCTTCAAATTCTCCGTTTTCACGGTTAGACTATTTGCCTCTGACCCTTCAAATTATCCGCTTTCACGGTTAGACATCTTCTCTCTTGCTCTTCAAAATTTTCCGTTTTAGGATTTTACTCTTTCCCCCCTTTCCTTCAAATTCTCCGCCCCAAATCTCAAATCGTAAGAGGCATCCCGCAAGGATTTTTCGAGAATCATCTCCCCAAATCTCAAATCGCAAGGGAAGCCCCCTCCCTTTAAGATTTTTCCAGAGAATCAAGGCGCCAAATCTCAAATCGCAAGGGGTGCCCCCCTCCCGAGATTTTTCCAGAGAATCAAGTCCCCAAATCTCAAATCGCAAGGGGTGTGCCGGTATGATTTTTCAGGGAATCAAATCCCCAATTCTCAAATCGTAAGAGATATCCTCCTAGGATTTTTTCGAAAATCAAACCCCAAATCTCAAATCGCAAGGGGGCTCCCCCTAGGATTGTTCTCAGAGAATCAAAGTCCCAAATCTCAAATGGCAAGAAATACCTCCCTAAATTTTTTCTTCAGAGACTCATCTCCCCAGTTATCGTCTCGGCTTCTTGGTCCTTTTTTTTCGGCAGGCAACGGCATCCTAATATGATCTCACTTAGAATAGGATTAAATTACGTATTTGAATTTCTCCCGTCCTTTAATTATCAAGATACTTGAAAAAGATGATCAAATATATTTATTTTATAGAAAAGATAGATAAACGATATTCTCGATCATCCTTTCTCAATAGATCTAATTGATGATAATTATTGGGATAATCAATATAGATTGATCTATTCAAAATATTCATCATAAGAATTAGACACGTTATATTTAAAGATCTGATTATTTAGAATTCTAGAGAAATTTCGATAATACAACTTCATGATATTTTGGATATTTAGAATTATCAAATATCTTTTTTCAAAAAATATATTCCAGAAATTCGATATTTGGATTGATAGAGAATGGTTTGATCTAAATGAAATCTATAAAACCTGATTTGATTAAATATATGATTTATCAATAATATCTTATTGATGGATCCTTAAAAGAAGATTAGGAGATCTTCTTGAATTCAGATATAATTGTTATTAGAATCCCTATATATATTGAAATATATTATAAACATAGAATATGATTCGCATCTCTGATTTTCATAAATATTTTCAATCATTTTCATAATCCATAAAATTCTTTCCGATAATATTTATGAAATCTTCTTATATTCAGATCTATTTTATATTCATTCTATCTCATAGAATCTATAGAATATTTTCTTACGAAGGAATCGAAGAAGATACTAGATTTTGATAAGAATATATGCGAAGGATATATTCAATTTTGCAAATAAAGATTTCATATTTCTATAGGACTTTTTGAAGATATGAGATATCTGATTATAGAAAGATTTCATATTTCTATAGGACTTTTTGAAGATATGAGATATCTGATTATAGAAAGATATCTAATTTAATACGAATTTCGGAAGAAATCAACTATATCGTCGAAGGTCCCAATATATCGTCCAAGATCCCGAATAGAAAATTAGAAATTAATATATCTTCCTACTATTGCTACCACCATGCGTAATTCCCCAAGGCAATTTGATCAAGAGAGATTGAAAAGATATATAGGATGATCCTTCTGCCAGAAGATATATAGGATTTATTGATCTTATTATCTAGAAGTCAATAGATGATGATTTCGCACGTAAATTATCTCGAATATTTCTCCGCAACAAATGTTTTAGCCCAAATTCTTCATCTGAATACTATATAATGACATATTTCCCAACCAAATTCGGTTATTTAATTGATAGAATCTATAGATGATATATGAAAAGTTATTAATCTCATGGTGCTATGGCTGAAATCATTCATCTGAATATCCTTATTATATATATATATAATCGTGCATTTCAAAATTTCAAATAGATATTATGATTGCGTATTTCGAGATATATTTATCTAGATTTGACAGATATTAGAATATAGATAGATGTATATATTAGATATCCGAATTTTCTATATCCCAATGAGGAATTATATATATCTACGCGTAATTGCGTTTGCAAGATTCTAGCTCATACGCGTCAATCCAATCTATGGCTGCCATCAATAATAATTTTCTATAATTCAAATATTTATGCGGATGAGATGGTCGTTCTCGATGATCTTCATTGATATCAAGATGCAAATATGATTCCATATGATATAAGATCTATGATATCATATAATCTGACGATATTAGAATATATTCCCAAATGAGAATCTTGAATAGATATATATATATCTAATCTATCTACATAGATATATAATTTTGAAAAAAAATATATATATAAAACTCTATATGAATATTTGCTAAAATATATTCATCTCTATCTTATATATATGTTTGAAGATATCTTAATCAAATTATCTTTCATATATATTATCATATTTATAGATATCATATACTATCTTTCTAGATATTCTATGAATGCAGCTGAAGAATTAAAGACACGAGATTAAATCCTCGTCCGGGCATTATTATGAATTATCATTTCCAATATCCAAGGCAAAATCCTCGATCCTTATCGAATTTCGAAACATTTATTGATCCCAAAAAACAAGAAATTCTAAATCATATACAATATATATGAGGATAGGAGGCAGATGATCTAATTGATATTATTTCGATCGGATAGGATATCTCAGAAAATCACGTTCATTGATCTATCGAATTATTCGATCATCAATCTGGCAATATAATACGTAGATCTGATCTACTAAGATTTCTGGATGATTTTCAGATATTCCATTGATCATTCGAAATATTGCCTGCCATAATAAATATTTATCATAAATCTATAAGAATAATATCTATTGAGGAGAATCAAATATAAATATCAAATCTATAGCTTAATAAATACAAGATATTCATATGCAAGAGGGGTCTTGCTTGCAATATAGTCATAGACGCAATAATTAATGAAAAGAATTTGAGCTGATATCCAATTCTAATCATCTCATCGTCAGGATTTTGCAGCTTCTATTTGGTTAGTTATATGCCTCATCCAGACGATTGTAATTCTATTGATAATTCCCTTCCTGATCTTCTGATTCATAAAGAGGAAATTGAATACATCTATTATCGTTTTGATAATGACCCGATATCCATGCGAGACCGCTCTAGCAATGAATAAATGGATAGATCATGAAAACTCAAATATCTAGAGGCTGGCACGCGGTTCCGGCATGAATTTTCAAGGATTTTAAGATATTTCTTCTTTTTTTTTGTTTTCAGATTGAGAAAATTAGATAGCTATATATGATTATATGATATTATATGAGCCTCAATTTTTCGTCATCTTTATATAGAAAGCTGATTCCTCATAATCCTACGATATTAATCTTTATTTTAATCGATTTATATATCAAAGAGGAGGCTATATATATATATAACGATATGCGTGGTCGGAAATATATATCTGCATATATCTTCTTAACGGCGATCTATCAAAATCTGATTTTTCAATGAAAGATAGGATCGTCTTCTCCAAAATTATCGTATCTATTGAATTCTAATCCAATGAATTTTATCTATATGAAATTCTTCTTTTCCTAGATATGAAATAATAATCCTTTTGATATTTCCTATCATTCATATTGGAGATCTATGATAATTCCTTTCATAGAACGATCATATCCATCATTTGAGAAAAAGATTTCCCTGCCATCCAGATACCCATTCTTCGAATCTCTCAAAAAATATAGAAGATATTAGTAGATATATAATTCTATCTATCTTTATAATATGCCTAGGCTATTTCCTATAACAAATATTGAGATTTCATATGAGAATCTCCATATATGGAAAATTCATAAGCATGAATATCTTAAGAGAAAATGTGAGGAATCATTTTCCAATTTGCAAGGGCATGTATGAGCAGATAGCAATATACGATTATATGCATATATATATATAGATATTGATAATTTGAATAGTTTCAAATTTATCAACGTTTTTTGGAGCACGTATCTATCGGAAATTGGAGAGTATTATATATAAAGGGTTGGTTTCCATATAAGCGAAGCCCCAGATTTGAGAATTCAGTCATGAATTTAGAGCGTATTTCATTCCTTGAAGAGAATTGAAGATTCTGATGATTCTACTGAATTTCTATAGGATCAAGAGAAATATTTATGAGGATCCGGAGTTTCTATTTCTCAAATAAATTGAACTTCTCTGATATTTTTTAATCGGAGAAGCAATAATTCTATTCCATATATAGGAAAAGCCAATTTTTCGTCTCCCAGTAGGCTTATTAAGGAGATGTTGAGGAATTATTATTTAAGTTGGGTCTCGTATATTTCTTATATTCTATATTTCTATAATAAGATATTCTTAGGGAATTTCCGTTACCCAAATCTGAAATGAAGATTATAATGGATACATTTTTTCTATATTCTTAATATCCAAAGAATCTAAAGATCATTCTTTAATATAAGAATCGAAATCATCTCAATATTTCTCTCATTTTTCCTATCAATATTAAGAAGGAATTCTTCAATGATAGATCCTCGATTTTCCTTCTCTAATTCATTCTTATATGAATTACGAAATTATATCCCAATTATCCCATTCTCATTCGAAATCCATTCTTATAAGTCCTTATCATATCGATTTTAATCGACGAATATCTTTTGTTGGAAGCCTCATATATATATATTGATTTTGCTATTCCTCTATATAAATCCCTGATTATATATTATAAAATCTCAATAGAAATCCTTAAATCCTGGGCTCCTATTATCTTATTTTCTATATATCAATCCTGGGATAAATTTATTTCAAATTTAACAAAGAATCCTCAAATCTGGGACTTCTTTTTTAAATCATTATTGGATAAATCTGATTAGAGAATAGCGATTATTCATATATATATATTTGATAACTATTTATGCCTGAAATATTCTAGAAATTTTCATATATTCTTATATCATATCTCTCATATGATTTCGAAATATGATTATCTATTATATTTCAGAAGCATTTGGATATTTCGTATTTCAATTCATATCGAGAATTTCATTTATCGGATCCAGGAATATATTATTTATTCGATTTATTTGAATTCAAAATCTTAAAAGGAATTCAAGGAAATCATATGATGAACAAATTAGAGAATTATCGAGACCGCCTTCCCATTCCTACGGGGGGTCCAGAAGTCCCATAAATTCCGGTCCGGAGAATCCTAGAGTCCCAGGAGGAGAGGGCATCAAAAAAAGAAAAAAATATATTTTTTTCTTTTTTTTTCGTATCCATCCTTTCCTCCTAGTCAATCTCTATTTTCCTGCTTTACTAATCTTGGAATTTCCTATGAGCCTCCTTAGAGCCTTCCCCGAGCCTTTCTTCGCTATTATTCCTATAATCTAGCAGATGCTTGGCAGATTAATATGAGTGCTAAGGATTTTACGTTTCTTCGTAAAAATAAGCGTCGTATTTGCAACAGCATTGGGCAGAACTATAGAAATATGAATTATGAGTTATTTATTTTTTCGCGAATGCCAGAAATGAGGATCTTATAATATCTATAGGATGAAGCTGAAATGCTAATCCTCAAAATATACGTCGCCAGGGCGTATCATATTGAATATCTACGAATCATATATATATATATATATTTCATCTTCCGATTCTGGAGCCTTGATTGCGCTTTTCCTTCCGTTCCCCGCTCTTTTAGAGAGTTCAAATCCTATCTCCTGATCTCCTCCGATTTCATCAGGATAATTTCTTCAAAATCGATCTTGGCGAAGATATTGTCGTGACATTGATATGGGAGAAATTTGTCAGCGCCAGGAATGAGACGATCATTTTTCCTTTCCCTTTTCTTATATCCCATCAGCAATATCTCCAATATATATAATTCCGGAATAGATTATAAAATATAGGATCATGCACGTCTTTCAGATTCGCCAGGATCTGATTCATCTGATTCATCTTCTCCGCATTGGATCTCCAATCTATATCTACGATATCAAATACGTTCATATTAAATGATCATATATATATATATCATATAAATATCTTCTAGAAACAAAATATTCATATATCTAAATATATATATATCTATATGCTCATTGAAATCTTTGTAAGATATATAGATATGTATTTCTTTCTATAAGATCGTATCTATAGACGTATATTCTAGATATATATATATATGAATATATAATTTTGTGATATTTATATATTACGTTCCAAGGAAAATTAAAAAGATCATCAGATATATAATCAGGCATATAAATATATGATATAGCAACGAATTTGATATAGCAATATGATTATCTGTGCATGAATATATATATGATATCATGTGACATTTTGCAGAGAGGAAAGAATCCATCCATCTCTGCAGGTGTTGGTCACCCGGAATATGAAAGAGAAGAGAAGAGATTGAGAGAGATTATATTATTCAATTCTATATATATCGATATATATATATCTATAAAAAAGGTAAATATAGATATATATATATATAGATATATATAGATATATATATAGAGATATATATATAGATATATATGATTATATAAAAATATTTAGATATATATGTATCGTTCTATATTTATATCTTTCTAATATATATATATGCAATATCAGATAAGATATATGCAGATATATATATATATGCACATATAAGATTCTGCATAGGTCAATATGCATTCCGTGAATTTTGCGTGAAATTTCGTGAAATTCGCTCCCAGGATTCCCAATACCGTGAATTTCATTTGAAAATTGGGGAAAATGCATTCTCATAAATCCGAACGCCGTGAATTTCACGTGAAAATTGATGAATTTCACTTTAAAACACGAACGCCGTGAATTTCACGTGAAGGGTAATGATTTTCACTCCCAGGATCCCCAACGCCGTGAATTTGACGTGAAAATTGATGAAATTCACTCCCAGCCGTGAATTTCACGTGAAAATTGGTGAATTTCACGTTTACGAACCCGAACGTCGTGAATTTCACGTGAAAAGTAGTGAGCTTCACTCCCGGGACCCCGAACGCCGTGAATTTCACATGAAAGATGGAGAAATTCACGCCAGAAACCCTGAGCTCCGCAGCAAGATATGAATGACGAAGATTCTAATAACGCATGCGCCCAGCCAGGATATCTTCAAAAATAGCTACTTGAATTTCACGGAATTTCACGCCCCAGATGGCCTATATGTTGACTTATATACGTTGACCTATATGTCCTTTGTCACGGTTTTTCACGCTTCAGGATCTACTTTTTCGCAATATATAATTTCATTCATCAATATCCTCAAAAGCAGCCTTATTTTGAATGATTTTCGTCTACTATAGAGCCTTTTATATCTGAATATATATTATATATGCATATTGAAAAGAATCCTACCCAGTCCTTTACATGTCTTCAGCCCAGCGCACCTTGTGCCAGCATACCCCGACTTGTCCACAAAGATCTGAGACATGATACGATCTAAGCTTTAAGGAACGAAATTTGCAGTATATTTTGAGAGCTTAGAATTAGGGAGGCTTCTCGCCCCTCGCCCAGCTAGATCTAAGATATAAAGCTCTATAGCATTGAAACCTTCTGCATCGAGGGATAAAAATTTTCAGATTTCAATAGAAATTTATTTATATGAAGATATAAATCTACATATATATATTCATCTCTATATTTAGAATATTTCTGAATAATTCTATTAGATTAAAATGAGGTTCCTAATTCATATTCTTATATATATATATACGTATATATCCCACATATATAAAATCTCATAGATATCTATATATATATATATGTCCATATATATATAAATATATATACCTGGAGAAATATATATATATATACATATTTATAGATCGCGTAATAACTAGGCATAATCTTTATCTATTGCTTCAATATCTTGGGATGTCCCAGATCTTGCTTCGTTTTCCATTTAAATTTCATGATCTATCGCAAGATAAGATTGGAGAACTTAATTTTCATGGAACAGCTGGAAGCAGGGAAGAAATCCATATTATCTATCCTATATTTATATTCAAATATATCTAAATCTCTGATAATCCTATGTCCTCAATCCTAAACCTATATATGATCACGTATATATACGTAGATCATTAAATTATTTGAATTCAAATTTCAAGAAACCACTTATTTGTCATAACAATTATCAATCAACTTCATATTCTGACAATCTATCAGCCTACTCCCGCACGCACGCAATTGTTTGAATTTGCTCATACATTACTGAGGCAAAACGACAGCCATCACTTCCTTCCATTCATCATGATCTCAGACGATTTTGATATCATTTGCTATCTATATAAATCATGAGTTTATGGGATTTCCATACGCGTATGCATATGAGTTTCAAGAGCGGGCATTCCTCTCCCAATCATTTGTGCGCCATGCAGGCATTATAATCATTTTATCTAGATAGATGATATATATAATTTTCAGCATATCTAATCAATCTCATCGCGCGGGTCAAAATTTCGCAGGATTCCGTAGATAGATAAATCTAGATATGAAAATATCTATTTTTATATTTATATATTTTGCAGGGAGAAAGATTTTAAGATATATATATATATTATCAGATTTTGGTTGATAGCTGTATCGTGCCAGCAGGGGGGGAGGTCGAATGACGCTTCTTGTGCGTCTTCGAATAGTGGATCTGTAAGCATCAATAGCGGGCGACGGAGGAGACGATGATGACGACGACCAAGAAATCGAAGATATAGATAGCAGAATTGAATCAGATGAATAGAATCATATATCTATCTTCAGAAGAATATCTTCTAGATGATATTGAATTTCTGAATCTATATCGAGATCTGGAAAGAATTGGAATTATTTCCAGAATTTCAAGGATCAAGATGATAAAGATTTCAAAGGAATCATTGGAAATCAATATAATCAGATAAATATCGCGAAGATAATCAGATGAAATAAGAATCATAAATTACGAAAGGAAGAATCGGATCATGACGTAGATGATATTTAAGAATTTGAAGATTTGGAGCAAATTGAATAGATTTAGATTTATAAATGAATAAGATAGATGAATATCATGATGATGAATCATAGGATATAGATAAAGAACCCGTGAATTTATCAGAATGATCAATCATATTCGAAGATAGATCTTCAAAATTCTTGGAAAATGATAGGCAGAAATGAATTTAAATAGATAAGAATGATTATAGTCGTCTTATGAAAGATAGATAATCTATATCGCGTAGCTCAAAATCTTCTCAATATAATTAATATATAGATGACGATATATGAATAATTATTGGGGGAGATTGATATAGAAGATTATTTGCAAGGAGATCAAATGATGAATTTTCTATGATCTCTCATTCTTTTTTTCCAGCTATAAATAATTCATATAATCAATCTCTTGCCGAATCTAACCATCGCAATTGAAGATTGAATTCTTCACGATATCGATATAGACGATGTATTTCTGGAAATTAACTCCAAATATCGTATTCAAATCTGACAAAATATTCTGTGAATTAGATTATGCGTTGAGGATCAAGGCATAGAAACGATTATGTGATTCAATAGCTTGTAGAAGATAATAAGATTGATATCCAAAGAAAATTCGTCAAGAGAAAAGAAAAATAAGATATTGCTATCTCGTTATAGAGAGATGATTTGAATTATTCATGATAAAAGATTGTTTCATGAATTTTCGGAGAAGATGAAAGACGAAGATCAGAAAATCAAGGAGAGAGAATCGTTTGGAGGAAATATAATAGATAGAGGAAATCTATCTCGATAAATAGCGACGTCATATCCGACACCTGGAGATTTCAACGCCTATCTGCAATTTTAGAAGAGCTATATTCAGAAATCGTCATCTCCAAAATAAATATAGGCATTTGCATATCCCTGATCTCGGAGAGGTAGGATCTCATATTCGTATCGAAGAGATTGACGACAAAATTTTGAAAACGAATGAAAGAGATATAATAATCTAGGATAAAAAGATATCCGAAAGAAGGACCAGATCTGATGTTGAAATGCGAGGAAATCTTTCTGAGAATACGATTTCTATCAATGATCAATAATTGATCAGAGAAGATCAAATAAAAAAGAAATATCTCCGAAGAGAAGTCGTTGATCGAAATCTCTTCGATTTCGGATTGCGTAATTGATCAATAATATCGTCAAAATATATATATATGAATTGAGGTATGATCTTTTTATATATAAATATGATCTATTTAAAGATAAAGATAACAATATGAAATTATGAATAATTGGACAATCGGAATAATCGTCTCAGTGCTAATCTTATCAGAATCTATATTTTTTGGAAGAATTGATAGAAATAATGATCTGATATATTTCCTGGATCGATATTATATTCTTATAATAATAATTCAAGATAGCGATATCTCGGAAAGATATAGATAAAATCGTCGTGATCAGTTTGAAATTTATCTATTATAGATAAAATATTTGAAAGATCTGAAGATCAAATTAATTTCAATCACGTAAGGTTTTGGATCTAGATATGAAATCATTCTCTCGTTAGATTGATCTATATTATTGATTTCTTGACGAAAGTAAGTATAGAATCTGAAGCAACGACAAAACGATTCAAATTTCAATCGATTATGAATATTGCGTTCATGGCGAATCTTGATATAATTTTGAATATATAAGGAAATGATATTGAAGCAATAGATATAAATAGAGCGATTGAGATTGAAGGGCAAAATTAAGATTTGAGTATATTTGAATTTATTACGATGAACGTCGAATAGAGATAAGCGGAGATAAGCTGTCAAAAGGAATTCATATGATGTGAGATGGAGGGAGATAAGCGGAGATAAGGAGTCCAGGAATTCGGCAAAAGCAATCCCTATGAAAGGAGGAGATAGGGAGAGATAAGCGGAAATAAGGAAACCAGGAATTCGATAAATATAATTCATATGAAGAGAGATAAAGAAAGATAAGGATAAATGGAGATAAGGCGCCCAGGAATCCAATAAAAGCAGATCAAATGAAGGATTACAAAGGGAGATAAGCGGAGATAAGGAGTCCCAGATTTCGTCAAAAGTCTCCCTTATAGAGAGAGATAAGCGGAGAGAAGGAGCTCAGGAATCCGGCAAAAAGAATCTTCATAGTAAGATAAAGGGAAATAAGCAGAGATCAATTATCAGAAATTCGGCAAAAATAATCCATGAGAATGGAGATATAGGAAGATAAGAGGAGATAAGATGCCGATAATCAAAAAAGGAATCTATATGGAGGGAGATGAAGAGAGATAAATAGAGATAAGGATTCCAGGAATCTCATAAAAATAATCTCATGAAGAAGATAAATGGAGAGAAATTGAAATAAGAAATCTAGGAATTCGGAATGACGAAAAGAATTGAATGAATATCCATTACGATATTATTCTGGAGAGAACGAGGGGAGATAAATGCAGATAAGGAATCCAGGAATCCGGTAATGCATCTTTATAGAACAAATCATGAAAGGAGATAAGAGAAGATATAGAGAGGAAGAATCCAGAAATCCGGCAATGATTATTTATTCATAGAGACGATCTGTGAAGAGATATTAGAGGAGAAAAGATCAATTCAAGATTCTAGGAATCCGATAATGACCGTCTTCAGATAAGGAGAATTAAATAGAGATCAGGAATCCAGGAATCCGATAACGATCGTCTAGAGAGACGTAATCATGAAGAGAGAGAAAGAGAGATAAATAGAGATCAGGAATCTAGGAATCCGATAATGATTTCCCGCAGAGATGAATCATGAAAAGAAATGAAGAAAGATATACGGAGATAAGGAATGCAGGAATCTATCAATGACCTATCTCAGAGACGAATCATGAAGGGATGTCAATAGAGATAGGAGGAGATAAGGAATTCAAAATCTCGAGAATGATCGTCTTCAGAGATGAAATATGAAGAGAGATGAGAAGAGATAAACGGAGATAAGGCATCTAGGAATCCGAGAATGATCGTCCAGAACGACGAATCATGAAGGAAGATAAGAGGAGATACATGGAGATAAGAAATCTAGGAATCCGAGAATTATTATCTCCAGATACGAATTCATGAATTGAATCAAGGAGAATTAAATAGAGATAAGGAAATCAGGAATCCGACAATGATTTCCTATAAAGATAATTTATGAAAGGAGATAAAGAAGAAAAATACAATTCGGGAATCCGACAACCCGATAATATCTATCTACAGAAATGAATCATGAAAGGAGATAAAGAGAGATGAATAGAGATAAGATATCCAGAAATTCAGCATTGATCGCTCGCAGAGACGAATCATGATAGGAGATAAGGGGGGATAAACGGAATTCAGAAGATCAGGAATCCGGCGATGGTCATCTACAGAGACGAATCATGAAACAAGATAAGGATAGATAAGCGAAGATAAGGAATCTAGAATCTTGATAATGAACGTGCAGAGAGACGATTCATGAAGGGAGAAAAGGAGGAGAAAGAAATCAGGATCTCGGCAATGGTTGCGCATAGAAATAAATTCATGAAGAGAATCAAAGATATATAGGGGGGGATAAGAAGCCCAAGAATCCGATAATGATAATCTAGAGAGACGAAATCATGAAGGGAGATAAGTGGAGATAAGGAGAAATTAATGATCGTCCGAAGAGATGAATCATGAAAGAAGATAAGGAAGATGAATAAATGATGATAATGAGCTCAGGATTTGGGTATTATGTTCCCGCAAAGACGAATCATGAAATGAGATAAGAAGAGGAAATTATATATAAGGAATCCAGGAATCCGATAATGATCGTCCGCAGAAATGAATCATTAAAGGAATCAAGGAAAGATAAATAGATAAAAAGAATCTAAGAATCCGTCAAGGACCTCTCATATAATAGAGACGAAATATGCACGGAATCAAGGAAAGAGAAATGGAGACAAGATGACCAAAAATCCAGGAATGATTACCTCCAGAGACGAGTCATTAAGGGAGATAAGGAGATATTAATAGAGATCAGCAATCCGCATTCCAGGCACGAAATCATGAAAAGAGATAAGGAGAATTAAACGGAGATAAGGAATCCAAGATTCCAGGAATGGCTCCTCGCAGAGACGAATCATGAAAGGAATCAAAAAGAGATAAATAGAATGAAGGAATTCCCAAATCCAACAATGATTATCTTCAGAACTCAATCATAAATAGAGAAAAAAGAAGATAAATGGAATAAGGAATCCAGGAATCCGGCAATGATTGCTTATAGAGACGACTCATGAAAGGAGATAAAGATAGATAAATAGAATCAAGGAATCCAGGAATCCAATAATGACCATCCGGACAAATGAATCATGAAAGAAATCAAAGAGAAAAATAGAGATAAGGAATCCAGGAATCCGACAATGATCTCTTGCAAAGAGAAATCATGAAGGGAGATTATTGGAGATAAATGGAGATAAGGAATCGCGGAATCCGATAATGGTCTTCTGTAGAGACGAAATATGCAAAATAGATAAGGAGATATAAACGGAGATAAGGAATCAAGGAAGTCGGCAGCGACCGCTCCCAGAGACGAATCATGAAGGAGATCAAAGGAAATCAAATGGAGATAAGGAATCCAGGAATCCGATAATAATCGTCTAGGAGATAAGGAGAACTCAATAGAGATAAAGAATCCAGAAATCCGATAATGACCTTCTTCAGAGAAAAATCATGAAGGAAACTAATCAGAGATGAAGAGGGAGGAGAATCCAGGAATCTATCAATATTCGACCAGAGAGACGAATCATGAAGAGAAATAATGGAGAAATAAGCAGCGATAAGGAGCTGGGGGTCTCAATACGGACGAATCATAAAGAGAGATAAGGAGAGATAAGCGGAGGCAAGGTGCCCAGAAATCCGATAATGGTCGTCCAGAGAGATGAATCATGAAGAGAGAAAAGCTGAATTAAACGAAGATAAGGAATCCAGAAATCCGGCAATAGACGCCTATAGAGATCAATCATGAAGGAAAAGAAGAGAAATTAAATAGAGATAAGGAGTCCAGGAATCTGATAATATTCTCCCATAGATAGGAATCATGAAGGGAGAGAAGGAGAGATAAGCGACAATAAGGAATCCAAGAATCCAGCAATGATTATCCCTAGAGATGAATCATGAAAGGAATCAAGGAGAGATAAATGGAGAAAAGGAATCCAGGAATCCAACAATGATCTCCAAAAAATCGATATTATTAAAGAAGGAATTTTGATCCTCGAAAGAATATTTGCAGATAAGGATGAAATCAAAATCTATCTAAATATCTTTCAGAAATCAAATAGATATGATATGAGAAATAAGAAAATTGAAAAAGAAATTGCGATATATCTTCCAGGCAAAAATGTCCGCCATCATTCCGAATTCGGAGAATATGCGGCAGAAAGGAAATTCGATGAACATCATTTCTCCGATTTTCGGAGATTCAATAAAATTCATAAATGAGAGAGGCTTAGAAAGAATGAGAAAATCAGAACAAAATAATTCTTGAAGATTCATTGATATATCATATAGACGTCAGAAGAAGATAAAATGATTGATAGCGCTGATATGATCCAATAGATGAATAATTTATGAAATATTGTCGCGATTCTATAGATATATCTATTCGAGCTCTTTTCGATATGAGAGAATTATCAAAGAGATCTTTTTCGATTCTATGATAGATTCTTATATCAATATATAATCTCTCAGAATTCAAAATGGAAGAGTCTATATAATAACGATAGGGATTCTTATTCCAATGATATAGATATTCATCAGAAATATATTTCGAATATTCTGATAGAAAATATCTCTTTATTTTCGAAAACGATATTTCAAAAGATAAATCAATTGAATCTTATATCAATCTTAATATATCTATTTCTCGAAATCATAGATATCTATTTTCAAATAGATGGGCTCTTTGAGATTGATCAGATATATAGATGAGAGATGATGAATTCTAAATGCGTTTATAGAGAGAAATAAAAGAAGAAATATGATTCCAAAATCTCAGGTTATCGTTGTCCGATCCCCCAGAAATTCTCAATCATACGATGAGAGATCAATAATCAGAAAGGAAGACGGTCAAGATAAGAGGAAAGATTGATGAATCTCTATATCAAAATATTTAATAGAAAATAGCTCCTAATAGATTTATTCTAAGCTCCTTATAAGAATATATTCGTGAAATTCTCAGATATTCTCAATAATCAGTGATCTCCTCTCTCAATCGCAAAATCATTATATCAATAATTAGATACAGATTTTGAGAAGAGAAGATCTTCAAAAATAGAAGATCCAATCTCACTATCGGATTTGAATTTATGATAATATATCAGTCCCAAATATTCAATGATCTATTGAAAGAAATATTCATAAATGATATCATATATATACATATTAGAATAAAAAGATATATTCCAATATATGCTAACGATTCAATATATTTCATCAGAGAACGATTTGAAGGAATATAGATATCAGATAATCAAAGATAATATCAATGATAATGTATATAAAGCTATTGATATCGAAATATGAAAAATAGATCATTATGTAGATAATTCTAGAAAATATTCGAAATTCGAAATCATATCCTAGATAGAAATTTTCTTATCTTTGAAATTGTTATTCTCTCTCTTTTTTCAGAAATATTTCGATGAAGATTCATTGAAATATATATTATCCTAATTCTTATAATTATACGAAATATCCGATCGATAAATTTCCCTATTGATGAATCCGACAGACGATAAGATCAGATAATAACAGATCGCTAGACAGACTTGATAGATTGAGAAAAATCATATGTTAATGAATATGAACCCCAATTATGAGAGCAATAAATTCGACGATAGATAGATCATCAAAGTAATATATAGATATGAATATAAGTGGATAGATGACGAGATTCATAAATCCAAGAGATCCAGAGATAGATGGAATTTCTCCCCGGCAAGCTCGTCGATAGATTGATAAATTAGAAATTGATAGATTTATTTGTTCGACGGAGCTTCCTTCTCAGATCGCTTATCAGATAGATTGATAAATTGAAAGATCGGGAGATTGACGCGCAGATAAATAAGCAGATTCCAGAGAAGATAAGATCGATAGAATGAAAGATCGATAGATTCGACAGAAGATAGAAGATCAGATCCGCAAATTAATAGATCAATTGATAGATTCATAAATCAAAACTTGGGGAGATTGATAGACCATCGGAAGACGATTCGAAATACGGAGAGATCGACAGATTGATATCCTAATTGCCTGACCTTCAATTCGATTCTCCGATATACCAATAGATGATAGAATGGGAGATAGATTGATAAAATTACGCAGATCTGGGGCGATGGCGTTGCCCTGTCAATCAGAAATGAGAGCTATATGAAGAATAGAAGGATATAAAGAGAGGATATTTACATATCAAAATAATTTCCGAAATCTTTGATCATCTTCCCCGGATCCAAAATCTGAGAGATTTTAGAGCCTCTATCTCTTCCAAAGAGATCTAGAATATCAAGAAGATTCTAGGATAGCTGTCGGAGAGGTTTTAGTAGAGAATTGGAAAAGTTAGATCCTGCGCGAATATCACGGTTGCAAATAAGTATATATCTATATATAGATTTTCTATAATGAGCTCATAACTTCTCATGAAATTCTATATTTAATTTATATTCTATTTTATAATATCATCATAACCTAGAATAGCCCTTTAATTTAAGATGAAAAAAATCATTTGAAGAATCATATCTGCTAGCAATTCCGATAAGTGACGATATGCTGAATATAAACAGATCATAAAATCTCAAATCATTAGAATTAATAGGTAGGTTCATAGATGATAAAAAAATCGAATAATATGTGCAAATCACTTTTTATACGGGCATGAATATAATTCAATGAGAAATAAGTCATCAAATCTAATATATATAAATCATGAAATGGGAACTTAATTCGAACATATAAATGATAGATAGATTTAACATCATGAAGATATCTCCAATTGATAGATTGATTAGTAGTCATTTCTATCTTTCCGAATCTGAAAAATTCAAAATAATTGAAAATACTTTCAAATTTCTAAATCATCCGAAAGGATCTAAATTTTTAGATATTCTAAAATCTCTAGGAAACTCGCTGGAAATATAATAAAAGAGATTTAGAAAATAGAGATAATATGATCAGAAATGATTTTCTGATATAATCAATATAGATAATATCATCTCTAAAATATTATATACCTCAATATTACAGCGCGGCGACTTGCGGTCAATTCGCTCGCGCGCGGCATAGGTTTTCCGGCTCACCTTTAAAATGCCTCCTGCGGGCTCCCTAGGGGCTCTAAAACCTCGGAGATTTTAGAGCCCTTCGGAAAAGTTAGAGGCTCTAAAATCGCGGAGATTTTTTGGCGCGGGCGGTGCGACCAAAAATCTCCGAGATTTTTGGTTGCGCGGCCCTTCCCCCCGGAGCGGTTTTTCGCGCGAATTATCTCTCTATTTGGGTGCGTGCGTGGCTGCTCAGCGGAGCGCATAAACCCGAGACGGAAAACCAAAATCTTTTAGAATCTATAGGTTGGCCGTGCGTGTCCGCACCGATTTTATGCGCTCCCCCGAGCCGCCGCGCAGATAGTCAAAGAGAGATAAATGAGGCGGAAAGACCGGGCCGGATGCGGAAGCCGCGCGACCAAAAAATCTCCCAAGATTTCGGACCAAATCTCTCTCTTTGGTTGTCTGCGCTGCAGCTCAGTGGAACGTGTAGGCTCGGGGCGGAGATCCAAAATCTTTCAGAATCTATACGTTGGCCGTTTTTGTCACATGAGATCTTATATATTAATTTTTCAAATTTTCACGCGCGATCTTCTATATTATTCATCAGATTTGCAGTTATATATATTCTCAATTAAATATTTTCCGCGGCTACAAACAGCGAGTCAGTTCTAATATATAGCTAAATATAAATTCATCATCCTCAAAAAATAGAATATAATAATCATTATCTAAATCATGAATAATCAGAATTTCTCATATTAATGAGATCCAATAAATAAGAAATTTCTAATTATACAATAAATTCTATCATATCATTAATTCTATCATATCATTAGGAATTATAAGGATCCATTAAATACATTAATCTATTTCAATCTAGAATCGACGAGGAAGATTCCTCTATTCAAGAGAAATATAAAGAACTAGTTCCTTTCAAATTCTATTCATCGTATTTCCAGCTTTCGATTATATATTCAAGAAATATGAATAATAAAGAGGATATCAATATTATTTAATTTAATAGAGAACTAGGGTGGACCCGCTGCTTACAGCAGCGGAGCATGCGCTTAACGACAAGCCAATTGATATGCAAGAAAACAAAGCAATATCTAGAATTCCTAATCCTATTTCCTCTCAATTTGATATCCCGCATCCTGCGCATGCGTTGGCATTTTGAAGATATTCCTCCAAGAAGCAAGGGCCCGTCTCGAAATATTCCTGGAGGGACGGACTTATAGATTGGAGCCCAAGGATTTGGACAGACGTTTCAGAATCTGATAATTTTTTCGGATGCAATCTCTTGCGGTCTATTTCTATCTCCCATTCTATGTGTGGCTATACGTATAATCTTCTACGGATCTATGAAATTCTAATTTCAATTCGAAATCCGTCTCTTGACGTGGTTCTATTTCCCTGATTTGATAGATCTGGAGTCTCTATTCCCTTAATATTTCAAAAGGGAGAGCATCATCAGATCATTCTATAAGAATTTGCTAAATGCGGGGAATATTATCGTTGATCATTCTTCTGAAATTCGTCAGATTCTCGTAAATCTGAAGGAATTTGCCCAAGAGATGCCAGATCGTCATTAAATCCTAATGATTTAGAAAAAAAAATCTTCTTTGCCGGTTATCCTATAATATATCTGCGTATCGTTTTCCCCCCAATTCCCTCTCGGCAATGAAAAATCCGCCAGAGGGTTTATTATTGCAAGATATGTAAATACGGAGCCTTCTGCGGCGCCAAGCTCGTCGAAATCCTGAAGATTGCCGCATTATCTGACTTTTGCTGCGAAGCTTAAAGACCTGAGACTTAGCTTGAAGATTTCTGGAAAATGGCTCATCTATAGATTCTGAAAGATCTTAATTCTCCATCTTGGATCTATGAATGCTGCCAAGTCGCTGCATAAATAGCCAAAGAGAAAGAAATGATTCGAAATCTCGGGAAATTTTTGGTATGCGGTCAAAAATCTCTGGGGCGATCATTCCGTTTCATTTATTTCTCTTGGATTAATTGGTGCGCGAAAGATCGGAGGAGTGCATGCGTGCCCGCGGATAATCGCGATGAATATATAAATTGGGAAAGATTTGGATTCTCTGTCGTAAATCTTCATATTTTCTCGACCAATCGCGTATATATCTAAAACGAAATGAATTACGCGGAAGGCCGCTCTACGAGGCAAGGACCGTAGATAATCAAAGAGAAAGAAATGACCCGAAATCTCGTGAGATTTTTTTTTTCGTCGTGCGGTCCAAAATCTCCAACCCATAATTTCTATTCCTTTTTTCCTTCTTAGGCTAATTAATTGTTATGCGGCGGATACGGAGATTCTATAATAAATACGATTATCTTGGGTCAGAATATTCCGCCGAGCAGCCACGCACCAAAAATCTCGGAAATTTTAGAATTTCTAGTTTTTCCGAAGAGCTTTAAAATCTCCGATATTTAAGAATCTCTAGGAAGCCCTCAGCAAGAATTTTAGAAGTAAATGAGAAAAGGTAAATCGTATGCAATCAAATTGCTCGCAAGCGGTCGTGACATAATATTGAAATATACCAAATAAATATTCATAATAAATCAAGATATATCTATAATATTTGAAAATAAGATCTTTTTCAAATCATTTTCAAATATAACGACCTATCAATATTTCGATTCATAAATGAATATATTTTTCATTTATAAAATATAATCTTAAAAGAATCTACGCCGATTATCTAAATTTTATATACTACGATATTTATTCATATCAATTCTCTCTTTCCCAAAATTCTCTAGAAATATGAAGGATCCAGAAAAAATAGTTTTATAGAGAAATATTTTATATTTTTTCTAATAATTTCTTATCCTCCTATATTTCTAGATAATGAATACGATAGCAAAATAAATTATATATATAGGTTATATATCATATTCTATATCTCTCCTAATAATAAATGAAGTAAATATCATGGCATATATAGAAACGAATCATATCCGAATAATTATATTCTCAAAAAATTATGGCAAATAAATATCCTATTCAATCGAGATTATAAGTTTTTTCTTCCTGTCTATTTCAGTATTATATCAATCTCCCAGCGTTATAATTTTAATATTTAGCTCATGAGATTTCTTTCTTGATCATTCTAGTCCGCAGCCCATATTTTGTATGACGTAGGCACAAGGTCTTAAGGCAGGTCAAATTGGCCGAGCTGCCTGGACGATCAAGCATTTTAGATGCTTATGAATTGCGTTGGGCCCCTCTTTGCAGGGCCATGACAGCAGCGCATCTGCTTTGCAGAGGAACACGCAACCAAGTTATTATTGGGCCGGTTCTAAGCCCAGGAATCAATAGTGCTTTGAAATGACCGCTGTGTGTCCATTTCTGAGATCTCTGAGTGTCTCGTGTAGGCAATTGGCCATACTTGTTGCTGCACATGTGATTGGTTTTCATCATCATCTTCCAGCATCTCTCGAAAGGTCTGAAGTTTAGTGCCATCCCGCAAGTCGTTTGACAGGTACGGCAACATCTGCCAATCTGGATGGCGTTCAACCACTTCCCGCAAGGACCGGCTGTCCAAGTCAAAGTCGAGACGTAGCGTGCGGGCTCTCAACATGATCGTTGAGTCCTTGAAGAATGGCAACATGGAGCAAGAGAGCCATGCGAACATATAGGTAGAAGTCCCGTGCAAATACCACTGCCAACTGTCGTCAAGCAAACTTCCGGTGATCGAACGTCTTGCCAAGAAGCCGTACAGCTTCCATAATGCACCTAGGCCGAAGATGGGTCCCACACACAAGGCAAACAGATTGATCATTCGCGTTGCCAATCTCCTTGCACAAGTTGCAAGGTCTTCCGTAGCGTAGTCTCGCTCCTTCTCGCTGGAACAATTGGTCGGATGAGATCGGCAGACACGGAATGCAGGATAGAAACCGGCAAGAGCAGATGAGAACAGCATTCCGGCAACCGCCATCTTCAGGATGCCCGTTGCTTTTGTGGACCAGTTCCAGGAGAATGAAACTTGCCTTGAAGGTTTATCAACTCAACTTAGTAGCACAAACGATTAGCGCAAATGGGGGTGTCAACACCGGCTCTACACCCAAGCCTGAGCAGGGCATGCACAGCAAGTGCAAGAATTACGCGCTGGTCCTCTTGGTTTGGGTAAGGGAAGACAGGGAAGACAGGGAAAACTCCACCAGCTGCAACTCCACAAGCACTAGAACCATGAAGCCCTAAAACTCAAATCCTTGCTGATCTGCTAGGTTGCACTATCCTTCGAAAGAGTGGACCTACAGCGAAGGGAGCAATGATAAGGTGCTGCGCCGCACACCAGAATGCATAGATGAAAGACATCAGCCGTTCCTTCATCCCCGTCCCGCCAGGCGAACGAATTGGGTTCAGATGTTCATTCTAGGGTCTCGGGTCTAGGACTATGCGATGCGGATCATGCAAAACTGCAAAAGCAAAAGAGCAAACAATTCAAAACAAAATGGCATCAGGAAGAGCAGCAGAGTTTCCATATCACGAATCTCCGAAAATGACAGCGGTGGTGGTGGACAGTCGTGTGTATCTTGGCCACCGTCACCACGTAAGGATGGCGTCAACAGTGTCGCAGATGGGTCGTGAGGCAGTGTGGACTTGGCAGCCCTGAAAGGCACGCTATACTGCACTGAATACAAGTAGTCACCATGGCACACTGATAGCACAAATCGTTGATACTTGCGTTCAGCCGCAACCAATAGCAGGAACGGGGGAATCACCACTGCCAGAGTGATCAGTGTCTTCAGCCGGTAATAACCTCGCGTGGGTTCTCAAGCCGAACTTAAACAGGAAGCGAACCGGGCTTTAGCAAAACTGCGCCGGCCAATCCTACTAATTAAGTATTAATTCCGTTCAACTTCCTGCGTTACAAGCATTCAAACAAAACCTGGGTGAGGGTCCAGGTCACACTCCCCACTTCTAAATACTTCAGCAGCACCAGTGCCCCACACAAAGGCCGCCACACACGTCACAATTTGGCAACAGAAAACTGCAAGCCCGATCCTTAGCTGGTCTAAGAAGCCTTGTCAAAGACGCGTGCAGGGAAACTACAGAAGGTATCTGATCAGTGCTCAAGCATCTTCAGCGCGACGTGCTCTGCCACGCCCCGCAGCAGCGCAAAGTCATGAGCGAGGCTGCAGGCAGCCCACAGTAAGATGCCGATTAGGTAGGTGTGTCGAACCTTGCCTTTCATCAGGTGATTTTCCTTGGCTTAATGCATGGCGATCCATTGGCCCTCATCTTCAAGCCCAACAAATCCTGGCCTACATTGCTCGAACAAATCAACTCCTCAGCCCAGTATCTATGTTCGCACGAATTTTTGGATTTGCACATTCCTCCTCCGTAGCGCGTTCAGAGCTCGCGAAGGCATGGTATCCAGAGTTGTCCCACTTTAGCACCATAGCAGTATACCTGACCCCCAGCGAAGTACTTTAGGAAAAAGTGGGCTGGGGCTGGATGATGTAATATTACCAAATAGCAGGCTCAGCCAAAGCTTGCCCTGTGGCAATGCGCTCCGTGTAATGCTCTGCAACCAGGTACTAGTGAATCGTTCTACGATGTGTTTACTCTGCTCCATCAGAGTCTGCAGCATCATTTCATACTTTGTAAGCCGGTGTCCATCGCAATTCTTTGTCGTGGATCTAAACCATTCCTGACTCATGCGGGGTTTCATGCTACGCTACAGTGAGGGAGAACCGTCAGAAGAACTTGCTACGTTTGACTATGCGCAAGTCCTATGACGCCTGTCGGGCCATTCTTCTCCATGAGCCGAACAGAAGGTTCGGGACTTACATGTGTTACCAACACAGCAATACATCAACAAAGTATCTGTCAGCTGGAATGAAGTTAGTGAGTAGGATATGATATGCTCATCAATTATGGGGCTGGGAGGCCAAGGTGCAGATATGGACCCGACGCGTATATTGCTCCAGGATGAAGGAACCATTCTTTTGGTGATCGAATCGGCGGGTAGCTTGCGCGTAGCTGCTGTCCAGTCTCGACTGACACAAACCTTCAGTGTCGTTGAATATTGTCGTCAATGAGGGGAGGATCAAGCATTCACAAGTGGTAAAACGCAAGCAGTATCAAATTCAACGAGTACAGCACTCACAGACACGTCCAAGACGCAACGGAAAGCAGGGCCACCAATCTGTGCGAATGCCGGTGCTGTTCTCGACATTGATGACAGCTGTTGAAGGCAAGCTTGGAACACCGGCATACCTCATTTGCACTTGATATTTCCTTGAATATCTTGTGAGTGCTGCTCATCCTGGAAGCCACTAATCACTAGAGCCCAACCCCTTGACCTGTACCACAGATTTTGGGACCTCGTAGTTAGCCAGAATGACACTGCGAACCAGGCTGGGAAACCGCACGAAGAAGCAGTCCTGGTCTTTCGTGCAGGCTCTGAAGTCTGAATCTTCCGTCTCTCGTGTAAGCAAGGCCAGGAAAGGAACCAGACCCAAGCCCGTGAGCACAAAGCATTTCCTGAAGATCCAGCTCCAGCTAAGAGGGAATTCAATTTACTTCGGAAGGGATTGTGAGTTCAGAACTTAAGTCCCAGGGTTGGCAGCCCCCTCCTTGACTGCAAGAACTAACTAGACGAATAGGACGCCAAGAAACGGTGGAGGAGTACCCCCCACGAAACATACTCCCGAAAACACGAAATCCAAATCCTCACTCAGCCGGAAGCCCCACACTCCCATTATTCAACGTTCCGAGTTGCAAATGTTCACTGGAAAACCACAAATGTCAAGACGCCTCAGGCCCGGAACTCACCTGCAAACCCGCTAAAACATATCAGCCCTAAATTGCGTGAGCAAGCAAGCATCAGGTATGCGAACGGGTTCGGAGGCGTCCAGTCGTTGTCACTGCTGGCCATGATTTTTGCCCTCCAAATCACCAGATCGGGCGTGGATATTTCTCATTGAATCTTAAACTGCAATATACTTAGATAAGAACTAACATGGGCATGAACAATTTCCATGAGGTGTTGGGGAAGCGAACAACCTAGTTACAAGTTCGGATTATGAGGGTTGTAGTATCGGTAGTTCTTCAGGCGCGTGTCACATCTTTGTGCCCAATCCAGTACTATTCTGGAGCAAGAACAGGGTCGATGAAGGTGGCGATAGAGATATCACACATCAAGGCCTGCAAAACCTGGAGACTTACTTGCCGACAATGGGAGTCTAGCGATGTGCTCATTCAGCATTTTTCAATAAGGTCTAAAGTTTCCCTAGGTGTGACTTAGTTGCGGCAATATCCTCAAACGGTGCCACTGGATCTGGCACCCTCAGGGCATTCAGAATGTAGATGGATTCAGCATGCTTAGGTAAGCTGATGCTTCCAAAGAAACGTTCAGCTTACATTGCTTGGTGCTTACCGGTGTGGGAGCGAAGTCTGCCTGACTGTTCTGTAGTGCCTAGAAACAGAAGGGGTTGTAGCGACCACCCCGAGTCTTACCTTTTGCCCTTGCGTCTGAAGCATGGCCCAATGTTGGGAAAAGTGGGCCCGAACCGCCTGAATATCAAGAAATATTCATACAGGTTTCCCGGCGACCGAGCTGCTGGATCTCCGCTTAACCCAACCCAGGTAAGTTTAAAAGAGTGCTGATTTCCCCGTAATTGCTAACTATGACTTTGCTATCATGTCGGTGTAAAGCTAAGGAGAAGCCAGCACCGAGCCACAGGCCTGACCTGCCATACAGACGCATCCGCACGCTGCTCTTTTTCTGTTGAAGCTCTTGCCAAGGGCCACCGTTCTTCAGTCCCGTTCTGGTTTGATATGTTCGAATCAAATTCCCAAACCGAATACTGTGCTTTCGGCAGGTAACGCAGTTGCTGCGAAACAGGGGACCGCAGCCAACTTTCGGCTGGTAACGCAATTGCTGCGAACCAACGACGAACAACAGCTTGCAACTCAGCCTTTACGGCTCTGGAAACCCAGTCAATGCTCACATCATTTTACGGCTCTTTGTATATGATCTCGAGGCTCGTATGCCGTGACTTTTAAACAAATGTTCTACTCAATGCTGATGTTGTGATAGATGACTTTCTTTTCAATGCAGCTTTGATTTGGCCCTGGGTTTTCTTGGTCTGAATTGACTTCGAAATCATCCTAAGCCCTCTCTTGAAATTTAAGAGGGCGCCAGCTTACAAGCTGCAAGTACATGCTGCTTGCAATTTCATACAAAGCATGCCATGCTTTCTGCTGGCACAAGATGACGATCAAACATGGCTCCGGCTCAGGACTCCATTCCCTGCCTCAACTGTGCGAGCAGCATGGCTTCCAATCTGCTGTCATCATAGCAACTAGTCTCCGCGCTCGGCGCTGTCCACATCCTGGCCAATGCAAAGAACTCTCTTTCCTGCTCCACCACCACCACCAGTACCACCACCAACACCACAACGACGATCACTACTTCCACCACTATCATACCAGTACAGTAATAATGTTACCGCTGCTGCCAGAGGTAGTGCTAGTGGTGGTAGTGGGTGTGGTAGTGGTGGTTGTGGCGGTAGTGGCGGTAGTGGCGGTAGTGGTGGTAGTGGTGGTAGTGGTGGTAGTGGTGGCAGTGGTGGTAGTGGTGGTAGTGGCGGTAGTGGCGGTAGTGGTGGTAGTGGGCGTGGTAGTGGTGGTAGTGGCGGTAGTGGGCGTGGTAGTGGTGGTAGTGGTGGTAGTGGTGGTAGTGGCGGTAGTG
>CAJNIZ010007025.1:27289-52918 GCA_905231905.1 Symbiodinium pilosum
ACTAGTACTACTCGTGCTACTACTACTGCTGCTACTACTACTACTACTACTACTGCTCTTACTACTACTACTACTACCACCACTACTACTACTACTACGACTACTACTACTACTACTACTACAGTACTACACCTACAGTACTACTACTACTACTACTACTACTACTACTACTACTCCTGCTGCTGCTGCTGCTGCTGCAACTGCTGCTGCTGCTGCTGCCGCTCCTCCTCCTCCTCCTACTACTACCACTACTACTACTTCTCCTACTACTACTACTACTACTCCTGCTGCTGCTGCTGCTGCTGCTTCTCCTACTACGACTACTACTACTACTACTACTAGTACTACTACTACTACTACTACTACTACTCCATCTGCTGCTACGACTACTAGTGCTAGCAACCAGTACTAGTACAGTACTAGTACTCGCAAGTTGTTTGCCCAGCATTTATAGGATTGACTTTTTGCATGTTGCGCTTCCGCCATTGGTTTGTGCCCCACGGGTTCGTCTGAGCCAAAGCATCCATGCCCAAACCATAGTAATTTCTGTGCCCAACTGCATTCTGTGACCAGAACATCCAGTGCCCAAGACAGAACAACGTCCATGCGGAACTGCGCTTGGTGCCAGAGCATCCAATGCCCAAACCAGCCCAGGCCACTATAATCAATGTCCATTCCCGACTGCGTTAGGTGAGCAAAGCACTAACGCACCAAACATAATAACGCGACAACCATGACTGACACCGCACTTATTACACAGACAAGATGCCTCCCAAAGAGGTCTAGGGCCAAACGAGTTTTTCTCGGCCTAGGGTTGAGCACCATAGTATGTGCCTACTCGGAACGCGTGAAGGGATGTTCGTCTTTTTCTGAAATTTCTTGCTCGATAGAAACGTTGAAGCGAAAATCTATATTAATTCCGATGTCAACAAAACAGTGCTCTCTTGTTCACGAAGCACAGCTTTCTGTAAAAGCACGAAATCCTGCGCTCGCTGGTGAACACAAACCCTGCACAAAGCATCAGCTTCGATGTGTCCACAAGGCAATGTCCTGGCTGATGATTTTGCACATGCGCACGATGTCCCCAAAAGGCCCCGCACGAAATGTAATTTGACAGTCGAACGAACATGCACCCTAAAATCAACGCACCGCGGGGAACGGGGAAGTGGCTTATCCTTGCCCTGCTTTATTATGGGCTATCAATCAGGGCAAGCTTGAACAGTACTAGTGCTAATAGTACTGTATTCCTTCTACTTCTACGACCACAGCAGGTAGGAAGAGTAGAAATGGAAGTGGTGCGAGCACTACTTGCTATTGCTGTTGCTGTCGTGGCTGTGGTGCTGATATATTGACTTTGGCCTGCAGCGTCCCATCAAGCTGTGAGATGCACAAAGAGAGTGGGGCGTTCGGAAGGGCTTACCTTGATCCAAGCCCCGCACCTGCAACTGATTAGTTAGCAGCCTGACCTTCGTTGTCCTGCTGCTTGTGCTGAGCCAGTCGGGAATGATCAGCTTCCCACGCTTGCCATCGGAGCGAATACATTGCAGCTCCGATTGTTGCTTCGACAGGCTAAGAAGTTGTTGGTGTCCGTCACATTGATCATGCTTGGTGCCATGGTTGCATGGTGACTACACGAGAGTTTGCCTGATTCGTTGTCTTCCGAATGAGGGAAACGTACACAGAGACCTGAAGTCTCACAGCACCTCTACTGTGTTCATTCAGAGCAGGTCCCCGCATACTATTGATAAACACCAAACTAGCTACAAGTTGTGCATAAGCATAGAACTTTCGTGAAACGTGCTACTAAAGACCGTTGGCAAGCGAGAGGCCAAGGTTGACGGCGAGAACTTAATTACTGATGACACTGTAGTACTACGTAGCCTGTAGCGCACCAAAATACTATAACCTCTACATGGGGACCTCTGACCAAACTTCACAAAATACAATGGAGGACGCCACCGAACAGCAAAGTTTACGTTGGCAATCCTGGATGCAGTCGGTGGTGCAGCAAGCTGATTGCCAAAGAAGACCTCCCATGAAGAGCTCAACTTCAGAAAGAGGAGGGCAAAGCTTGCTTCTATGTTTCCAAACTTAGCTTCCACATTCACATCCCAGGAAAGTCAGACCCGTGCTATTGTGTCGAAAACAATCCCAAATCATGTAGCCCATCCGTACATAACCTGCAAAGGCTGACCAGACAGGCAAAGAACTGAAGCCCGCAAATTTATGAGGAGCTGCCTGTCGGAAAAAAACAAACGTATCTTCTCTGCCTGTGTCAATACGCGCTTCCCCTTAAGTAAGCTACTGGAGCTGGTCGATTTCATCACATGGTTCGCCAAAAGGTCCACATGCTGAATACAAGCTCCTAGACGAACTCTCAAAACTAGTGCCAGAGATGTCCCAATATCTCCTCCAGCTGCCTGCTGCGGTTGCTGCTGGCATGAGGCTTGGCCTGAGACACAGAGCATGCTGCCGGCTACACATGCATGGGTTCTCTCCACTCTTTGGGCCCTGGGCCCTCTGAGGATACAAATCACTCCCAAATTGGGTTTTCCAAAAAAAGGCATCCGAATCCTTGATTATGCAGGAACCGCTGGGACTATCACACCTGAATGGCTGCATGGAACAAACACTGGGCTTGACTGAAGGAACTACATCCCCATGCCATCCACGTCCTCTGTGCTGTAAGTTGAGAACCTCACTGAAGAAGGCATTTCTGAAGCATAGGCGAAGGCCAAGGCGCTGAGGTACGTGGTATGAGGTACATGGTACAATCTCCGCCCTCAACCCCAAGCCCCAGCAGCATGCGGCCTTGAGAATCAGCAGCTACTGAACCCAGACCCAAAACAGGACACCTGGGTGCTTTACAAAAGGAGCACCCCAACATGTTGTAGTACTTCTTTTGGAGCCCTAACCTATGGGAAGCCTCTAGTTCCAACTTCGACCTGATGTCATGATGATGAGGCCATGTCCTGTGCTGGGACGAGGAGGCAACCGGCCGGGAGCGTGGGGTGTCAGGGCCGTCCTTGCAGTCAACTTTGAAAAATGGCTGCCAGCACCGTCGCCAAGTGAGAAAGGCAAACGATGAAGCAAACCCGTTAAAGTAGAACCCATAAACCAACCTCAAACTGCCACAAGCTTGTGTCTCAAAAGTCTCGAGGATCCGGACTGCTGAGACTTGCGCAGGAGGATGGACCATATCTGGCGAGTCTTCCGTGCGCCAGCTTTGCCGCTGTGTGCCTGGTGGGGCCAAGTACCCTGCACATGGTGCGGTTGGACTCCCCCGGGACTGGGCGCATCTGGCATCGGCACCAAACATCACGTGACTGCTTGGTCGTTGTGGCTGCGTCACGAGGCCCTGTCCTGGCCAAGGCATGGACTGTGCAATCGCTTTGACGCTGCAGCCGCTGTCACATGTGTCCAGACTGGGATTTGATGATTGCGCGGACGCTGCATGGCCAGCAGCGTAACCCCCATGCCATTGCTGTTGCATGCACAGCACTCTTATTGCGGTGTTTGCGCATGGTGTTGCTGCACTGAACTGCGTGGGCAAGTGCACCGGGATCACGGGAATGCACACAAACATCAGGCCAGGATCTTTCACGTGGGTTTCCTGTCTGTCGGCGCCCATGCATCCGCTTGCCATCGAACGCTGCAGAAACGAAGGCAGCTCCACCGTGCAGGCAGGCTGTGATGCTGGTACGCTCATTTGTCCTGACGATGAGGCTTGAGAACCTGCCCTGGGAAAAGAAAGATGTGGTTGTTGCGACAGACCCGAGAAACCGGATAAACCGGGCTGCGAGCTTGCGCTGCCACACCTTTGCCTTCGTCTTCTCTCCGCGTGGACCAGTTGGGCATCTGTCACCCCTTGCGCAAGGATCCTGCTAAAATCTCGGTAGCGGAGGGCCGTGAGGTCGACGTCAGCCGTTGGCTGGCGCTGCTTTGGTACAGCCACCTGCAAGGCATCAAAAATCGCGGAGTAGCTGGATGGCATGCGGATGCTACCGACTGCTGGTCCGGCCCATTCCATTATCGCTTGAGCCCGGGTAGCACAACAATGTAACACCTGATCCCCACGGCTACAACGTGGAACCTACATGATGCAGGACCTACTGCTGATGGCCAAACATCCAAAGCAAAGTCAGATACTGATGCAGCTTGCTCTCTTTTTTGTCTTGCCGCTAGTCGTCCTGGCATGCAAGGCCAACAGTATTGATGACTGACTTGCAACGCCTGCAGATCGTCTTTCATTTTCCAACTGTCCGAAGCCCAATGTATGGGAGTTGACACACTGGAAGCTTCACCAAAGCTCTCTACACCGGTTCAACACCTCCTACAAGCGTAAAGGCATGACGCGCCCAGGTCTGCGCCAGTGTGGTGAGTGGCAAATGTGATGCCATGCCAAACACTTCACGGCTTACAAGATTTCAAAGCGCAGTACTCCAGAAGAACAGACTCCGTGCCTTCTCGCGCAGCAGCGACGCCTGCATCAAGATGTCTTGCCGCAAATTCTGATAACCAGGCAGGACTTGAAGGCCCCTGTCGTGACGAGGGACACTCTCAAAGAAGTCTGCAGACGTGACGAACTCAAAGTGAAGTTAACCTTATTGCCTTGTGGCAAGTCGTCCACTACAGCTAATGGCCCATCACAATTGAGGTGCTCTGGGATGATCTTTGCTATCCGTATCTGGCAGCGCAGAGACTTGCCATGCTGCATCCGCATGCACGGACAATGTCCCCGCGGCTTCTCCACGTACTTTACACCCCCCTGCCACCCCCAAAGCTTGCACTGGACCGAACTGCATCTTTGAACAAGCAGTCTGCTCTGGGGTTGTTGCCAACTCTGCGTCGCTGTAGTGCTTGTAGCGCCTGCAACCCAAAGCTTCCTTATGTGCCCCAGGATGTTGCACAATTGTGACAACAATCCACAAGAAGGGTGTCCACAGTTGGGACAGTAAGGAAAACTAAATCCTGCTAGGTTTGATTGCCAACTCAGAGAAGTTCCAAATGAGGTTAGGGAAGGGCTTCGGGAGTTTGGGGACAAAGCGTTAGGGTCAGTGTCTTCCCAAAGGTTTGCACTGCTTGACCGCGGCCGGCCTCTGTCGAGTGCCGGAGGACGGATGCTTGTCGCAGTCGGAAGCAAATGCCTCCAAAGTCAGAACTAAGTCTGGGCGTCCCCAAGAACAGCCATAATCAACTAGTGATGCACCCGCTTCAGTTCCAGTTAAAGTTGCTTTGGCAGGCTGTTGCAAAGCCAGAAGATGTTGTACATAGCTGCAAAATTTGGCGCTCACGTAATTGTACGAAAATGGGATCAGGTTGCACGAAGATGGGATCAGGTGAGGGCGGTGAGGCGGGGAGGTGGGTAGCGTCCGTTCACCACAAAACATGTTAAGAATGCTGATGCTGGCCCACGTATCAAGCTTTGAACACCTCCCTCAAAGCAGGGTTGCCAGTACTTCTACTACTACTACCACCACTACTACTGCTACTACTACTACTACTACCACTACTACTACTACTACCACCACTACTACTACTACTACGACGACGACGACGACGACGACGACGACAACTATTACTACTACTACTACTACGACGATGACGACGACGACGACTACTTCTACTACTACTACTACTACTATTACTACTACTAGTAGCCCCCCCCCCTTACCAACTATGTTTGCTTTAATGGCCAAAATAAACGTGGGTGAGGCGGCATTTGAAAACAGTGAGCACCATGACAACCAAATGCCTTCCACACAGAAGAGATGCCAACGTGATCGCACTGTCATCAAAGATTTCGGGGTTACAGTCAAAAAGGCGGGCCAAAATTGTTGTCTTATGGATCGACGTTGGCTTGCCCCTCGAAAATACAACGAAAGCCTCAATAATCTTGTTTAGTGGAGCGGTTGAAGGAAGGCATTAAGTTTGGGGGAAGTTGACTGGTTGAGGTTGGTTGATACTCAAGTATCCCCCCCCTCCGCCCCCTTCCCCCCCAAGACTCTGGTAGTGAAAATATCAACCAAGATAGTTGGTAGGGGGCGGGGGCGCCAAGTACTACTACTACTACTACTACAACTACTGCTACTCCTCCTACTACTACTGCTACTACTACTACTACTACTACTGCCACTACCACTACCACTACCACTACCACTACCACTACCACTACCACTACCACTACCACTACCACTACCACTACCACTACCTACTGGAGTTATGACCTATTGCTACAGCTATGACTGCCGCGACAACTCGTAGAAGTTTCAAGCACCAAAGCAGCTTTAAACTTTTCATGACTAAGTATGTAAAGTGAAACTGAAGTTGGTGCTTTTCTTCAAATTCGGAAAAAGCTGCTGCAAGATTGCTATTCTATCTTTTTTGGCACTAGGGCGAATGTCCAGAATCAAGGTCCTGTTTGGCGCTCTAAGATAGTAAGTGAGTGCTATGCGCCAAAATGCCCAGAAGTTTGAGAATTGTTCAGAATGAAGTTTTTGGGGAAGAGATACAGGGCATCAGGACCTCTCTGAAGCTAGGCTGGCCGGAGGTGGCGTTGCAGACGAAGGCTTATCTTGGGATCAAGCAAGGGCCATGCAGGGGTTTCTGAAAATTACAACCCTCAACCCTAAACCCACTGCTAGTGTGCAGTCCTTTCGACTTTGCTTGGCCTTGTCCATTTTTTGGTAGAACCCCTCCGCAGAATTCTGGTACTGGCTGAAGGGAGGAAAGGGCAAGTGCCAGCAGGCACCACAAACGCCTAGAACCCCCTCCCAACACAGACTACAACATTTTTGTCTTCTGAAAACCCTACATTGTAGCTTCTCAGAGTGGCTACTCCCCGATAGGGACGATTACAATCGCCTTCTAAACTGAATGTATCTCCGGCTTGATTTGGGTTACATACCTTGCTTTGCGAACCCCTGAACCGCTAATCCCTAATCCCGAGGCTCTACATATTGGAGAATTCTTTTTCAAGGGTCCTGAAGGGTCCCTTGTTTCGGGGAAACCCCATCTGTTATGTTTCTTACTGTCCAGTGGACAAGCCATGAACAAAGCTGGTTTAGAGGTTTAGGGGTTTAGGGTTTAGGGTTTAGGGTGAACAAAGTTGGCGAATCTTCTGCTCGAAGCAGCAGTGGTGTAGGGGTATATTGGGACTAGCAAGAGTAAAGAGCGATCCCTCTTCAAGGTTAGGAAAAGGATCATTTCAGATCCGTTTGGGTTGAGGGCCCAGGGTGACGCACCAGCCTCAGCAGCCATGATTCTCTTGAATTTTGAAGCCCCCTTTCACAAGCCAAAACAATGAACCCTAAACTCTAAACCCTAAACCCTGTTTGGGCACTTGGGAAAGTTGCATACTGCTCAGAAAGTTGATCTTCTGGATGGTCCCTTAGATGAGCAGGTTCTCTGCAGCCTCATGTAAAGACGCATCTCCTGCGTGCTCTGCATGGCAAAAGCCGCAGATTTGGAAACCTGCGGATTTGATGTTTGAACGTGTGGTTTGGAGCCAGATCTAGGGATTTGGGGGTACATGGGAGTCCCATAAACAAGGGACCCCAAACATAGATCCCAATATATTATAATCCTTATTACAGCAAAGGACCCCACGTTTCAAGAAATCCCCACATGGCTGCTTTTCACCACATGGTCGCTGTTCAAGTTCAAAGTCGTCTCAAGTGGATGGCAGCCCAAAAGTGGCTGCAGGTCTTCCATCCATTGCGCGCATAATTCGCGGCGGACAAGGTGCTGCACGCAACGCGATGTGCGCGACTTGAGACGCAGTTCGGATCTAGAAGAAGTTCTGCTTCGAGTGGCCTGCTCCCAGTGCAACCTCAGGCAAGCAACTTCCAAAGCCCAAAGCCCGGAAAGACTTCAGGTCAACAGCTCTAACAAAGTTGTGCTCACGGACTTTGGAATCGCAACGCTGACCACTGACAAGGCGCTTTACCTTGGAGATTGTGGTTTTCTGGTGTTTAGTTGAGTGGCGGCGGCAAAGTTAGCCACCACAATCAGTACTACGTTTTCTTTGCCCAAGTAGGCGGAAGCACAAGATAACATCTGGCTCGTGGAGCAGGAGGATGTTTGTGACAGCTCTTGTGCTTGGGACTCGGACCAAGCTCCTCTTAGGGCCTTTAAAGAAGGAATCCGTTTGCTGGAATAGCCGCCCACTTGGGAACATACTGGGTTGCTGTTAAGGAACTGAAATTAAGCTACCCTAATGGGTGTATATACATATATATGTATATTAAATAATAGGGTTTCTCTCCACTATAGTAGCTTACGTTAAGTTCCTTAACAGCAACCCAGCATAGTGTTGGAGTCTGAGTGATTGGTTGGACCTTGTGTGGGTTCAGGGTTTAGGGTGGTGGGGCTTAGCCTGGGGGTAGTGTACGGTCCTATGATAACCTCTCAGGCCTGCGAAAGGCAACGAGAACATTGCAAACTGGGAGCACTCATGGGTTTGATATTGAGCCACTGCAGACGTTTGTAGAATGATCCATACTTTTAAGGTTTAGAGTTCAGGGTAGGAGTAAAAAAGCCTTATGTCCTACAACAGTGTAACTTGCCCCCAAACCCTATTAAGTTAGCTCCCTACCCGCCCCCCAACAGTCCTCTCAAACTACAGTTGTGGGTAAATGTGCGAGATTATCAAAGTTATGGTTCCTTCCTTGATAGTGCATATGATAAGGGCGAGAGTATACTAAGCCATTGTTCCCTAGCTGGGAGAAATTTGATCATAGGGACCCATATTGCAAGTGCAACCCAAATGCGCACATCCATATCCTACTGATGTTGTTCTGTCCCCATTCCCTTACCCTAAAAACCGACCTTAATTGGTGATCAGCCAAATTCATGATTCCCCTACTAATTACCCCGCTATTCTACCCCCGCTCTGGAGTTTCCTCTGAATTGGCTTTAAATAATCTTGAGTAAGTTCAATCTAGAGGGAACCTTGAAAGGGGGTAGCATGGGGGGTGTGGTTAAGGGTACCCATAGGTTTAGGGTTTAGGGTTTAGGGTTTTAGGGTTTAGGGTATGCCTAAAAGTGCGACCCAGGCACCCCATACTTTCCATACATCGCCAGGATCCCCACACCTAAATCCTCCCTACACCTAAAGTTTGGGCTTTAGGATTTAACCCTAAACCCTTTAAAACCTAAGCCCTTCACCCAATTCTGTAGGGTTTAGGATTTAGGGTCAAACCCTCAAACCTAAGCCCTTCACCCGATTCTGAGGAATCCCTAAGTTGCCTGCTAGGAGGAGATGAGAAAAGTCAGCGGCACCGTCGGCTATGCTTCGCCTGAGATGCTGTCAGGCGGCCACTAGTTTTGGTGGGTTTGAGGTTCAGAGGGCTTCGGGTTTTAGTGTTCAGGGGGGTTTAGGATTTGGGGTTTGAGGGGTTTGGGGTTTATGAATGCGGTCCTGGGCTCTGGGGTCCCGGGCGCAGGGTTTAGGAGGTTGGTTTGGAAGGGGATGGTCAAATCATGGTCTCTCGGTTCCGGTTTTGGTCCCTAATATTTAGGGTCAGGGTTTTCAGCGTTTTCAGTTTGAGGTACGCGCTCTGAGAGTGTGAGACCAAGACTTTCGAGGTTGGCGAGTCTGCGTACATTTTTGGCGGGTTGCTGCGGGTTTTGCTCTTGGCTCTTGTGCATTTGCGCAGTTCTTTGCGTGCATGCAAGCACAGTGGCCACTAATTCATGTCTTGAACTTCTGTACTCTTCATTGTGCGGACAACCACTTACTGGTGGTGTTCATTGGGAAAACAGGCATAAAACACGATATACTCCCAATATACTCTAGCACAGTCCCTTATTCCCTACTAACTTCAGTTTTAAACCCTAAACCCTAGAATCGCCAGTAAGACTATTTCCTTTCAGTTTGGTAGGGTGCTTAAATCTATCTGCAGTGTCTTTAACCGAGTCCCCTCAACGCCAAGAGCCAAAACGAGAGCCAAGAACCTTTCTACGACTATCATTTTTATGACTATAAGGTTATTGTTATTCTTAGCATCCTTATCAGTATTATCATTATTATCATTTTGATTACGATTATCGTTATTACTGTTGCTATTGTTATTATGCTTTATGTAACATGATCTTCATGATCAGTATTACTACGAAAAATATCGTTATGACCATTATCATTATACGCTCATTATTTACCCTCTTGTAGTCCTTGTAGTAAAAAGATGTAAAAAGGATTGCAAAAGGAAGATGAGTGGATGGTTAATGGTCCTACATGGGTAGCACATCCGCAGGGTCCTGAGGGCCCCCCTTTGTCCCAAACCCTCAACCCTAAACCCTAAACCCTGAACCCTAAACCCTGAACCCTGAACCCTAAACCCTAAACCTTAAAACAAATCGCAAAACGGGCCAGGTCAAGCCACGAGCTACGAAGGTGATGCTTTCGGCGCGGGTGTCGTGCTTTTCTTCATGCTCTCGAGGCGGCTTAGGGTTACCTGAACCCCAAAAGCCCAAAAGTATGCAAAATAATTGCCTTTGGGCGATTTTTTAGGGATGTTGGGCTTTTATTTCACCTACTTTAGGGGTTTAGGGTAGTGCGGAATGGAGACCTAAGCCGTAAGCTGTAAACCATAGAAACCATAATCCTCCAAACCACAGCGGTCTCCATTTTATCATTCCGTCGCTCCTTACTCAGTTGAAGCCTCAACCCAAAAACCGTAAAACCCATCGAACAAGTATCTTGAAGTTGCGTGGAGGGTTGGGTGCTACCCCAATAACGGAGAATCAAATGAAAAAGATAATGGAAAATGACATGCTGTTTGCTGGACATGGGGTCTAGGGTTTAGGGGTTAGGGTTTAAGGGGCAACCAGGCAAAAAGAGACCGTGAAGAGTGAGGGTTTAGGGGTTAGGGTTGAGGGGGCGTGAAAGACTGGTTGGAAAGAGTGCCGCGTGTTCTCGCGGGCAAAGAAGCTGGTATTGAGACATAACATGCTGACCTTGACGAACAACGAGGACTTTTCTACCCCACTCGCATCACAAACATAGGCGGAACGAATTATGAACAAATGATAGCCACTGAGTGGCAGTGTCAGTCGATGTTTGTGCTCACGCGCCTGGAGCGGGAAAACAGCGAGCTGCGACAGGAGGTTGCCCACGTGAGATGCGAGCTGACCCACGTGAGATACGAACTCGCGCAACTGCAAGGCTTCGTCTACAACTGGCAAATGTTGCATGCGGCAAGGTGGCAGTATGATGATGGCGGATGGTCGCCGGCTTAGCTTGCCGGCAGGCATCAGGGAGTTCCTCCAAACAATTTTGCCAAATCCCCTAAGGTCCAAAGAGGGACCTTTCTCATCCTCATGCAGTCCTTTTTGCTCCTAGGATCCGCTTGAGTCACCAGATCAAATGATAGCTGAGAGCTTTTTCCCCTTTACTTTGGCGTTACCAAAGGCCTCTGGTTAATGAAGGCTTCGTGCTTGAAAGCCTCTAGGATCACGGAGTTCTGGCTTTTTAGGGCGTAGGGTTTAGGGCTTAGAGGTTTAAGATTTTGAGGATTCAGGGTTTAGGGTTTTAAGATTTAGAGTTTCAGGGTTTAGAGTTTTAAGATTTAGGGTTTCAGGGCTTGTCGGGCTCGCAGGATTCCGGGATCCTCACAAGCCTAACCCTCCCCCTGAACCTTGCCCTTTGAAGGGCTATTATATCCCCAGAAGAAGCTTATTATGAGATTGTATGTTCACTTACCAAACCCTAAACCCTAAAGTCTAAACCCTAAACCCTAGACCCTAAGCCCCAAACCCTAAGCCCCAAACCCTAAACCTTAAGCCCTAAACCCTACATCTTGAATCCTAACCCCTAAACCCCTAAGTCACTTGGCGGACTTCATCCTCTTGGAGTGTGGGCTCTTGGGCAAAGCTTTGAGCCAGTTTGCGCAGATATGAGTTATAATCTACACTCCTTAAAGGGGGGGATATATAAGGGACTACATAGGGTTTAGGGTCTAAACTCCTTAAAGGGGGTTATATAGGGGACTACTGGCAAATAGGGTTTAGCGTTTAGGGTAAACTCCTTAAACGGAGGTTATATAGGAGATTTTATAGGGCCCTACTATAGGGGTTATGAAGGGGGATACTAGGAGCTTACACTATAGCTCACATGAGTGAAGTACAAGAGATGTGGTTCGAATTCCAGGGCGGGCTAAGGGTTGGTATGAAACCTCCCCCGAGACAGACCTTCGCGAATAATGAATGAGGACGATGTGGGGACTGTATGTAAAACCACTATATGGGTGGTTGTCAAAAATTAGGGTCCATTTTTTGATCCCTATGTAGGGCACCCAAAAAGGGACCCTAATTTTGACAACCACCCATATAATTGAATGGTTGCAATCCAGCGGTCTTGCTTCAACATACTTGTCAGATTGGGGCAGGAGAGTACCCAATTGTTCAAGAGGATGCATTCCTCCATTCCCGGCTCAGGTACTTGGTAAGGCCTTTTTGAACATGCACTAGGAATAACGATAGTAGCAATAAGAATTGTAGCAATAATAGTGAATACATAATATTAGTAATAGTGATAGTAGTAGTAATAATTAGTAATAGAAGCATGGTACCGCGGCCCGGGAAAGTCATCAGAAGAGGCAACTTCCCATGAAACCCTTGTACAACTCCTACAGAATCCCCGTCAAGAGCTCGTTGGAGCAGTAAAACCGAAACTACAAGCACCATAAAATCAGTAATTTTCATGTTCTTTTCCAGTATTTATCCGTAAATTGAACCCCAATATATGATATGCTATTGTATTTTCCATTTTCTTTTCCACTATCCCACTGTCATCCCATGTCCAGGCAACTTAAAGCCTCTTCACTATTTCTGCCCCATCTCTCTTGATCTTCAGGCTCAAAACCATCTCGAGGCTCAAAGTCTCTGCCCATTACAGCTACAAGGTTCCTGATTTCTAATTTCTGTTAGAATCCTAATATTTAGCTGAAATTCTAATTTCTGGGGTTCCAAATCCCTTAGGGGAGCTCAGGGACATGCCCGCCGTAGCAGGGCTCAGGCTATCCCATTGGCCTTAACATTTGAGAAGACTTGCACTATTTCTGGCCAGGCCAGTTCCAAGAACAACTCAGCCGATTATCACAAGGAAGCTCACAAAAGACCAGTCTTGCCATCTTGAGCAGAAAGGGAACGTGTTCACGGGAAACCTGCCTGTGGTCCTGGGGCTTGCCAGTTCAAGCCTGAGCACAAGTCGCCGAGAGGTCTACACCATTCCTGGCCCCTACGAGCGAGTTAATGGTCCAGATCCCAGATGTGCCATTGTTAGTACTACTCTTCAGAGATTTCTCGGGCAAACCCAAGGACTTTTACTTCAAGGGTGGTGACTTTGTGAGACTTTCAGGCTTTTCCTGGCCAGTTTGAACACGTCTAAGGAGGAAGAGGTGCAGCCCTTTTATGCCACTCAGTCGTGGATGAGGGTTTCTGATGGTGGTCCGTGTGGGATTCTGGTAATGTCTTGGGCAGGCTTGTCGCCGATGGGTCACGTCACCGGCAAAGGTCTGATCAATTTTTGAGGTCGTCCTGAAAATTCCGGATGTCATCCCCGCATGTCATGACTCCTAGCCAGAACCCTCAGAGCAGATATCTTCCTCACCTTATTGGCGCTTAAATTGCTGGAGTGGGAAGTGGATCCTTATAATTGTCTCTATAGTACCTTACTGCCCGCTACCCCGAAGCGCCAGTAAGTTGGGGTCATGGCAATGTAACATCCTGCCATACAACGCCAAACCCTATCTTGAGCTACGGCTGTGGTGGTTCTGGGCTTTCCTCTGCTTTGGTTGAGACGTGTTTAGGGCATCTCTATGTAGCTTGCATGCAGGTGTGGCTAGTGGGTGCGGGGACCATCAAAACTTGCCTTCTGCTTTTCGAAAAGCCTGACTTTGTTGACCGGAGCCTATGACGTGTCACCCCAGGGCGCCAAGACCCAGCAATGCCAGGTGAATCTGAGACGTGGCAGCACTTAAGCTATACTCTAAACTCTTCAGATGGGGTTAGATGGAGGATTATATGGGTGGTTGTCAAAATTATGGTCCCTTTTTGGATCCCTATTATTATACGGCACCTAATATTTAGGGTGCCCAAAAGGGGACCATAATTTTGACAACCACTCTTTTAGGTGAGTACTATAGGGACTATTATTAAGGGGGGACAGCTCGCTTAGATCAGGGCCAGAGTTGGCTACTGTTCCAAAATTTGAAGTTTTAAAACCTAAGCCCTAAGCCCTAACCCCAAGCCATGAACCCTAAGCCATAAGCCCTAAACCCTAAGCCCTAAACCCTAAACCTTGATGTCAGGATCCTCACTTTCAGGGCCTCTTCAGTCAAGTAACCCAAGCCCTGACAGATGCAAGGGCCAGGAGACCGTAAACCTAAGCCCTAAACCCTAAAACCTAAACCCTAAACCCTAAACCCTAAACCCTAAACCGGGTTTAGGGTTGATGCCAATGGGAACTATGAGCTCAGAGCCCCAAGCCCCCAAAAGGTTTTAGGGTTTAGGGTTTAGGGTTTAAGGGTTGGCATTAACCCTAAACCCAAAACCCTAAACCCTATGGGATTACATTGTAGGATGTAGGGGACACTTGGAGGATATAAGGCTCTGCATGAGACATATGTGGCAGAGGCATGGATCCCTCTTAGGATTTAGGGTTTAGGATTTAGGGTTTAGGATTTAGGGTTTAGGGTTTAGGGTTTAGGGTTTAGGGTTTAGGATGTTGGGCTTAGGGTTCAGGATCCGGGGTTTAGAGTTTAGGGTTTAGGCTGAAGGATTTAGGGTTAAGGGTTTGGGATTTAGGTTCAAGTTTACTTGTCAGGATTTTGGGTTGAGGGTTTAGGGTGGGAAGGAATCATTCAGTTGTTTGCGCAAGGGTTCAAAGCTTTTTGGATGCCGCGAACTTTAAACACACTGGCAATTCCTTGGCCTTGGCGTTTATGCAGTAGCAGAAGCAGACAACCCCTCAGAAAAGAAAGGCTTCTACAGTGTAAGCAACGCTAACAACCAACCTGTTAGCAGAATATTATGCGGTGCAGACATTCCAAAGATTTCGAAATTTTCCCAAACTTCCAGACATCCCAAAACTTCTAGAACTGAACAAACCATGGTTCTGGACAATTTTTCCCAAATTCCGCAAAATCCGGCACTTCCATAACTGGAGGCACGATGCCATGGGATTTCTGGAACTTGCAATTCCAAAATCCGGAGCATGTTTGGTTCAGTTTTTTTGGAAATTCAGGGTTTTCTTTTAGAGTTTCGACTTAACATGTATAATGGTGAGCTTATGAATGAATGATGGTCTCATTATTCATCAAAGGGTTGATACTTGACCCCAATCTAATACCGACGTAACCCTTTCAAGATACACAACGTTTCCTTGATAAAGCTGGATAGAATCATGATTGGACTTAATGGATTGTTTGAATGAGTTGACTGAACTGAATTAAGGGATCTAGTCGTGTCAGTGATTAAAAACCCTAAGCCCTATATTGATTTCAGTAGTTAATTAGGCTAGAGGTCCTGTATCTGTACATGCATATATTGGTGTTATATTGGGATAATGGAAAAGAAAATGGAAACTACTATAAGGGGTTATATAGGGTTTAGGGTGTAGGGTTTATAGTAGTCCTTTTAAGCAATCGACTCTTCAACTCATTCGACATCTTTTCTGATGGGCGGGAGCTTGAATCCCATTAATCTGATCTGTCATAACCATCTAGGTACTCAAGCAGCTAGGACTGTAACTTGGTGGATCTGAGAAAGGAAATTCGTCAAATTAAAATGGTCCTTGAATTTTCATTACTTCAGTTGGGGGTAATCTGTGTATTAACATAACTTGGTCAATGTATTACTCAAACAGGTTCCATTTCCTGGATTGAAGTGATTACTCCGATGAATCAAATTATGGGGTCTAGCTGTCTCCCTCATTTGAGCGTTACGTCAGGGTCAGTAGCTTGATGAAGTGGATTCGGTTAGCGGCCCTGAGTTTGAATTCAATTCATCTACTTATTCTGTCTAATTGATGGCATTCGAGAGCCTGATCCCGAGTTTGATTTATCTAGTTAGTACATGTCGTCTACTCGATCAAATTAAGGAGAGGTCAGTGCCCCGTAGCTTGATGACAAAATGAATTAAAGGAGGGTTTATGGCTTAGGGTTTAGGTTTCAGAAGTTTAGGCATGAACTAGATTGGAGTTTGAGCTTACATCACAGTATTCTCGTTGTTTATTTTTCCATCTCAGTCGTATGCTTTTTCAAAAGGATTGGGGGTCCTGAGTCTGAATTCTGCTTAAGCAGATCGAGGAGACAACAAGGACCCCACAATTTAAGCAACCTCACTAATCCGAGTAATGAAGTTTGTAAGTTAACGTTGAACCCATATAACCTACATCTTTGATGCATTTACTTGATCTGATTAGGGGACGTGAATCAGTTCCGAGTAATCTAACCAATAGATTAGCTCGATTATTCTGGTAAAAGGGTGTGAACTTGAACCTACTTCATCTAATCTGTGTAGTTGAATTAAGTTACCATAGTATGGGTATTTAGGGTTTAGGGTGTAGGGCTTAGGCCTTAGGTTGCCATGGCATGTGTATATAGTACATATCTCTTCATGATAGTAGCTTAATTGGAGTTCCTTAAGAGCGACCCAGTCATTACGGCAACCCTAAACCCTAAACCCTAAATCCAGGACCCTGTGACTTGATCCTTGGAATGAATCCAAGCAATGAAGATTATCCCTTGGTTTAGGGTTTAGGGTTTAGGGTTTAGGGGGTACTGCCCTCCCCCAGTAACAGTCTATTAGGGGTCCTATTAAGGGCTATATACAACCATATTTTATTTATAATCCAGCTGTTACAGAGGGGGGGGCGGTACCCAAATTATCCCGTCATCGAAATATTCGATCGGATTACACTACCTGGGCTTACCGTGATATTGGCAGAGGGTCAGTGAGATGCAACTTTAACCTTGACACCGGACGCTTGAAAATGCAGGAAGCCAGGCGTGCTCATTTTTGGGGCTCCGAGCTTTTGGCCGTTTAAGCGTGATAGTAGACACGAATCTTCATGGAGAGAGGAAGGGTGAGCTAGCGAGGGGCCCTCGAGGGTTATATATACATATATATATATTTCTATTACACATGGCTCAAAGTATCTCTATCTCTCTCTCTCTCTATATGTATACGTCTCCTAGTAACCTAGTATATATATACATATATATAGATAGATGGATAAATAGGTAGTTGCCCCAAGGTATTTGTTTGTCTATGTAGGAACCCCCTTGTTTGACCTCTGTATTTGCTACTTAGCTGTTTGGGCATGTGTTTCAGATGTTGAGGAACTATCAGTGCTTCGAGCACATCAGCGATGACTGCCCCACCCTGAGGAGTTAGGGGTTGGGTTTAGGATGCCAGACACCCAGTGTGCCCAATAAGCCAACTTGTAGGGAATGTTAGAGTCTGGGGGCTGATCCTATTTTGTGATCCATTGCACAATCCTCTCCTGGCAGATCCTATACCCCGCCGTCCACGAGTAGAGCTAGGGTCCAGGGGATAGCATCCGCTAGGTTCCCGCGGTGGCTAAGCGTACTCCTCATCACAAGGATTATATCAGTTTGGAGTATAGTCCTTTTCATACTGATTATGGTTTTTTTGGAAACCCTAAACCCCAAACCCTGTTGTTTTTATCGCAATGCGAGAGGTCAGCTCGTGCCTCCCTAAAAACACCCTGGACCCTCAACCCTTCAAAGCCACAAGCCCTCAACCTTAAACCCTAAAGATGAATAATGCCATAGGGTTTAGGGTTGTGGGTTTAGTGCCTAATCCCTAAAGAAGAACTCCTTATTCTACCTTCTGACCTCTCACACCCCTTGCATAGGTATTCACGCTCATGTTAATTCAGATTGCCAGTAATCCCGCCCCGTAATTCTGGAAGAGCAAATTGAGAAGAAAATTGAACATTTACTGGACGCTGAGATTATGTAGGGATATGTACAGTATATAGTTAATCTCCTCCCAACTACACTTTCCCATTATGATACCATATTGGGAACATCTAATATTGGGGGCGGGAGGGTGTTGTTTCGAATAGCGAGAAAGGCTTGTAATCTGATTCTTAAAATCATCATTGTTGATAGTCAGTGCCTTTGCCATTATTACTACAGCTAGCTTTGCCTTGTGTGCTTTATGGCCACGGCGTTTCTTGAGTAGAAGTACCTACTCGACCGGAGTACATCCCTAAGGTCGATCTATGATGCTAAAGCTCATGACGAAGGCTGTGGAGGCCGGTAATGCGGTTTAGGGTTTAGGGGTGTTGAGGTTCGTGGGTAGTTGCAGGTGGGATTACACAGCGCTTTGGTGTTGAACTTTGCAAAAGGTATTTTGCCCGTGAAATTCCAAATATAGCTACCCATGAACCTACAGCTAGGGATGCGATGCGATATGTAAGAACCTTTCAAGGTCTAGGCTAGCTTTGAAGGATTGCAAGCAGTCTAAAGCTTAGTAGGGGCATTTTACCTGCTGCGGCTGGGTCCTTCCTTAAACCCTAAACCCTAAACTCTAAACCCTAAACCCTAAACCCCTAAACTACCTTACCCAACCCTGAGCCCTAACCCTAAAGCCCTGTAGTCAGCATGCAGGGGCGCGACTTCTTAGGCGGAGCTGTTCTGCTTGCAACCCTGTTTTTGTAATCCTGCCTGTACTTATCTTTCTTGTTCTTAGTATGGAAGAAGGGAATGTGATCCCTATCTAGCCTCTATACGATTGTAAGCTTGTGTACCCTCATAGTTCCTCATATATCCGTATTTGTCAGTATAAATCCGCTATATGCTTTCAAGGGGTGCCTGATGTTTGGGAACCTTCGCATAGGTTTAGACCTCTACTTTCGTCCTTGCTTTTCTAGCGTTTCAAGGTTTAGCTTTGAGGGTACATGAGAAAATGTAAGTCCAGTGCAGCATGAGATGGACAGTGGAATGGAAACTGGGTTCAAACCCTAGATCCTAAACCCTAAATCCTAAACCCTAAACCCTAAACCCTAAATCCTCAACACTAAATCCCTAAACCCTAAACCCTAAATCCTAAACCCTAAATCCCTAAACCCTAAACCCTAAATCCTAAACCCTTAACCCTAATGTAGGGACACTTTTCAAGTTCCACGCTAGTTTGAGGGAGGGTAGCATTCTTGAGATTTGGGTTTTGAGTTTAGCAAATTCTGCGCATGAAGCCATTTCCTTCCTTGTTATAGTGGCCATGATTCTCATTCGTAAGAAGCCCTAAACCCCTAAACCGCGCTTGTTGTATGGATTGGATGTTCGAGCGAGCTTTTTCCAGGATAGGGGCCCCACACTCCTCCAAGATTGCAGAGCCAGAATTCTCAAACTTGTGGAGGAACACAGATTTACACACAAATTGCTTAGCATTCGAATCATAAGACGGGCTTCCAGAAATCAGGGTCCGCAATAATCAATGTCATGTTTAGAAACTCCCATTTTGAATTATTTTTTCGCCACTTTCTGGTTTCTTCGTAGGCTCCTTCAATGTTGCATGCTGGGAAACTTCCCTAGAATCACTGACCATGTCAGATTGCCTCAGAATGCTTAGCCTCAGTCCGTTCATGCATGCAGAGTACCTTGGTGCCACCAGAGGTGTAAGATGCTGTCCAAACTGTCAGCTTACCATAGGATCCAAGATTCAAGGCTGCAAGGTTTAGTTGCAAACCGTGAAGATTATGTAGGGTTATATAGAGGTTCTATAGGGGTGTCCTAAACCATCATCACCGGACCTCGTGTTTTTTATTTTTTAAATGATGCCTCCCCCCCGCATAAAATCTGATTCCATTTCATGTTCCACGTACTTTTCCATTTGATTCTCCATCATTGGGATAGTATCCCTATGCAACTTAACTTTCGAGTGCCTGCCCTTAGAAGCCAGCCAGAGAACGAGCGTGCTGGCAGGTTATGCATCACTTCTCCTCGGGTTGCGCATCTAGGGTTTGGGTTTTATTGCAAGTCCTTCTTGTTTAGAGTTTAGGCTTTAGGGTTTAGTATCAGGACAGAATCCTGTGAAGATTTGTTATTAGGGAGTCATGGGGAGGGGATGAGACCACTAATTACATTGAGGTCAAGGCTTTGTTTCTTCTTCCAGCACCATGGCTGTGATAATGATGATGTTTAGTAGCATTGCAAGTTTTTTTCTTACTGTTAGTAATGTGGCTTCCCTGCAAAACACTTTGAGATGACCCACATAACACGACCCCAAAGATTCGACCAAATGTCCTACACCCCAAGCCCTCTTATAGGGATGGTCTGTATTAGTGTTTGTATCCGTAGAACTGTTAGTATTGGTGGGCTTGGATCAAACTGGAAGCCTAAGGGACTGGGTCGTAAAGCGTCAGACTCCTCTGAACACCACTTTCCTTCACCCCGAACAACATGATATGGAAAGAGGCTGCCCCTGAACTTGAACTTGACATGTAAGAGAATAGCCATGCTAAACAGTTCCGCATTATCATCAACAATACCGTCCTAAACCCTAAACCCTAAACCTTCCGAGCATCATTCAGTATTTCACCGTCTTGACAAGCTGCACTGGTCATAATTACTGGTTTGCCTCAGCCTCCAGATCATTGATCTAAGAATCTAATTCTGCTAAATGTTCACGAAGTTGAAGAAGCCCGTTACACCAAGTAACACTCTGCTTTAAGCCCCACACCCGGATACCCTAACCCCTAAACTCTGAATTACCGTTATATGTCCCCATATAACCCCTGCCTAACCCAACCCCTCTATGTGGGAGGAGAGGATGACGGTGGAGGAGGCATTGCGTGTGCCAACAGTCGCGAAGTCATATGTCGTCCTGCCATGTTTGCCTGAGGGTTTAGGGTTTAGGCCTTGAAGTCTGGGGGAGGACTTAAAGGGACCTTACATGAGAGCAGTTTAGGCGCTTGGCCTGGTTCTCAATGAATCCTATTTAGCACCTTGCAAGCGTCAGAATCGTCTACCCTCCTGGGCAACTCCACTCCTGAAATTCCCTCAGAGGGTTACCTGGGGACAGGCTTTGATGCTTGGAGGTTACCGGGAAGTACTGGCTGCCCATTTTCGGACTTCTAGTCATATAGTGCTCCTCCCAGGTTACGGGTCACCAGAGTTGTAAATTGTGTGTCTTTGTTGGATTGGCGCATTTTGGTGTTTGTATTGAGGTCCCCTATTTTGGGAAACTACCTTTTCTTCTTTGGGCTGTGGTGGGCGAGAAAATCCTGCATGACCTGATCCGGGTACCTAACGTCGTGCAACAGTTTGATATCTGCAGCAGTAGTAAGCACCGCCCGGACTACGGACAGCTGCCAGGAAGCTTAATTATGCTTTAGGAGGACCCCCCGCCCTGTAATAGTGGTATAATAGGAATATAAGAGGACCCAAATATAATCCTTACTATTCCTTATAGTCACTATTACTGGGGGGGGGGTCCACCCTAAAAATTATGCTATAGGAAGTTTGGATCCTTTGATTCCCCTTTCGAAACTTACCCTCCAAAGCAAGCTCAGAACCTGAAACCGGCAGTCTTTAAAGGGGTTGTAATAGTTACATGGGCATTCCATGTGAGTTTAGGGGAGTGGGTCTTTTAACCCAAAGTTGAACAGTTGGATGGTTATTTCAGGAGATTTGGGAGGGTTTAGGGTCTAGGGTTTTAGGATTTAGGGTGCAGGTTCAGGGCTTAAGGTGTGCTGATGCTTCTGAGTGACAAGTAATGACATTTATGATCGTCTTGATCCCGCATATAGCCTCTATACAACCTCTGCATGACCTCTAGATAGTCCATATCATAAAGCCTACATAATCCCACATAGCCGCTATATAACCCTATATAGCCCCATGTGGCATCACCCCTAGTTGAGCCACCTGGACTCTCCGTAGGGTTCCTTTACGCAATGTGAACCATACATGGGGATGTGGGGTTTCCCAAAATTAGTGGTACTATTTTTGTGGCTCCCTGCAATGAGGACTGTCGTCTTTAAGGTTCTATATTTGGGTCCTCTTATTTGGACAAACTACCATGTCTTGAAAGTAACCCTGGCTCTTTTCCTGGGCCTCGGGAAATTCAATTGTACGCGCCATGCATTGCTAGAGTCCGTTTTTGAAGTCTCCGCAGAAATAAAAAACGACAAGATATTGGGAGAAATCTGCGCAGAATGGGCGGGGATTGTGGAAGAGCGTCTAGACCTCAGGGTACAGGTATTTCTTCAAGTTGCACTTGCCACAATGCATGGATTGGAACTTCTTCTGAAAGACTCCAAAAATTCGTCCTGAAAAACTTAGGTACCCATTGGGATACTGTTAGAGGTATTATACTGGGGTTATATAGAGGATAATGGAAAAGAAAATGGCAACTACTATTTAGGGTTATACTCTAAAGGGATTTCATGCCTGTTTTTGTGGAAGCCCAAAGAGCCATGTTCACCTTATCCTGTGAAGCACCCAACTCGGGGAGATCCCCAAACCCTACTAAACCCCAGACCTGACCCAAAACCCTAAATCCCAGACCTACATGAGCTATAGTCTATAAACTCCCTAGAGGGGTTATATGGAGGATAATTTGGAGGAGTATTAGAGGAGTTATTAAAGGGGATACTAGGAGTTTAGACTATAGCTCACACAAGTCTCCCGATGTCAGGTCACCTGCACCGAGCCTTCTCTTGCCTCCATGGTATCAGCCTCAGGGCTAGGGCTAAGAGGTTTTCGGGTTATATTACGGTTTTATTAGGGGTTATACAGGATTGGGGTTATAGTAGGTTTAGAGGAAATCACTCTTATCAGTGGAGGTTCCGTAAGGTCCAGGCAGAGTATGTGTGTTTGTTTTTAAATCCCTGGATTTAAATTCGAGTCTATTTAGGTACGGGTAGGTCTTGTTTAGTTTTAACGCACTGGGTAGTTTAGGATATAGGATGTAGGGTTTGGGGACGAGGGTTCAGGGCTGTAGGGTGTAGGACTAGGATTCAGCATTATAGGCTTCAGGATTAGCGTTTAGGGTCTAGGGGTTATAGTCCCCCTTAAGTAGATAGAATATGGGGTATATGGGATCCAATTATAACATGCCCAAAGCCATATTCTATCTACTTAAGGGGGCCTAAAGGATTAAAGGCTTAAGCATTACGATCCCGCAAACCAGCATGGAGCTCCCAAACAAACTCTGGGATGGCGACAGTCCTTCTAAAACCAGGGCTACATGAGCCATATAAACTCCTGAAAGGAGGTTATTCTGGGGATTATAAGAGGGAGTACCAGGAGTTTAGTCTATAGCTTACATGGGGTTCCATGTCAGTTTGGAGGATTGCAAACGGATATAGGCAACCTAGCGTGGTTCCAATTTTCCATGGGAACGATCCGTATGTATCCTGGTATCCTTAGCGCTAAGCCCTAAAACATAATACATAGACAAACAACCTGTTTCATTTAGGAGTCCTAGATGATGTTGGTCTTCAGTTCCCGTATGTAAAGTTCCAAACCCTAGCCTGACCCTATAGCAGTCGCATGATGCGTATGGAGCCCTTGTTTTGGTGTAACCGAAATGAGCTACTACAAGAAGCCCGCAAAGCCTTAGCTCTACATGAGCCTTGTATCACCATGGTAAAGTCACTGTATACTGCCACGATGCTGCTCTTCAAGTTTCCTGGCTTCCCCACTACACCCGCAAGGTGCCCCCTGAGTTAACGCTATCTAGGGCAAATTACCCTAAGCCCTACACCCTCGGTTTTGGCAGAATCTTGGGTGGGGGTGTTAGGGGAAGCCATGAAAGCTCTTTCCGTCTCAAGATCCGTGGCGACATGTCTGGTGATGAATTTTCTGAGCGTAAGGCCCGCTAGGATCACACGGGGATATACCGGGTTCTCGAAATCCAGGCATTTTTTTTGGGTGATTCCTATAGCAAAGAATAGTAGTGGTGGGTAGAAACTCCCATGTTTGGATTTTGAAAGGATTGCTTGTGGAATTCCCCTTAAGACGACCATCTTACCTATGATGAAGAGGATTCTGGCAACGTCGACACCCAAACTAGGACTCCATAGCTATCTGATGAGGGTTAATGGTTTTGGGTTTTGGGTATTGTTTCTATGGTTGTCACGTTCCTAAAAAGGGGGTTGGGCTCTGAAAATCCAGTCATGAACTTAGGTGAGTCATTCATTTGGAATAGGGCTCAAAGAGCTACACGATAATCTTACCCAAGCCTATTAGTTGGGAAGGAGGCAACGTGTTCTAGTCATTCATTACCATACGGGTTGTATGATGCTTGTACTTGGGGACTACTACAGGCATCCATTCCCCTATTCCCAATGCAGGATGAGTCGGTGATCATGCCCTGAACCCTAAACCCCAACGTCCTTAATCCCAAAACGCAGAAGACCTTGAAGCTCCTAACCCTGAACTCCCTCAAACCCTAGAGCCCGAAGTCCTTAAACTCTAGAGTCTGAACTCCCTAAACTCCTGCCTTAATCCCTTTTTTTGGCTCGCCTCAAGCTTGGAAGGTCAATGGAGTGAATGTGAGACGTTTTCCCCAACTCAGCACTTCGTCATCATATGACAGCTTCCGGTTACTGCCGCAAAGCCGGCCACAAGGATATTTCTCAAAATGATCACTGCATAATCTCGAAAGCGCCTGGGGGGTCAGCTGCCCTCATGCCTACCCCTATGTGTGCCTAATGTCCCTAAGGTCCTCCCTTTCTGAAAGCTCTCTCTAAGAGCTGTTGTTCCTATCCTAACGACCCACCTCTATACCACCACTCTGAGGTTCTGCTGAAGGCTAGTAAGGGGCGAACCTTAGAGAGCTAGTATAGCCAGGGCGGTCAGGAGGACCCGTAGCTGTTTGAAGGATGTTGCGTGTGTTCATGGCTTCGGGCGAGGAAGTCCTTTCAATTCAATTTGAGGACTTCTTGCAGATGACCTCGGCTGATGAACGACCAGTCCGGGTACTAGCTTCTGGGTTGCTGTTAAGGAACTTAAATTAAGTTACCATAATGGGTATACATAGTAAATAATTGGGTTTCCCCGAAAAAGTAAGTTAATTTAAGTTCCTTAACAGCAACCCAGGCTTTGAAGCGTCACTTGCAGCATCTCTGCGGGCAGCCACGCTTCCGGCAGCGACTATTGCTTCCGCAGGGCCAAATCTTGTCAGAAGATGTTGTGCTAGAGGGGCCAATGGATGCCCAACTCATATTGCAGTCCTTCGAACCCAGCTCAGAGGAGCAAATCCTTTCACTCTACCAAGCTGCAACCGAGAACAACATCTTGGCAATGGAGCCTCTCCTGCAGAGACCGCAGGATCCAGAGTCTGGGTTGCTGTTAAGGAGCTTAAGTTAAGGTACCACAATGCGTATATATATATATAGTAAACCATAGGGTCTCCCCAATATAGTAACCCTAAACCCTACACCCTATATACCCATTATAATAGCTTAAATTTAGTTCCTTAACAGCACCCTAAACCCTAAACCCTAGACCCTAAACCCTAACCCAGGAGTTGGAACTTGAAGGACAGCTTCCAGCTCTGCACGCTGCATGTGCTTCTGGCTGTATTGAAGCTCTAAATCTGCTGCTGGAGGCCAATGCTGACAAGGATACTGGGTTGCTGTTAAGG
>CAJNIZ010007025.1:53018-79404 GCA_905231905.1 Symbiodinium pilosum
TACTACCACCTCCTACTACTACTACTACTACCACCACTACCACTACCACTACCACTACCACTACCACTACCACCACTACCGATACTGGTATCAGTTCTGGTCTGTTCCTGTCATTGTAGTCGAGGTACAGTAAGTAGTAGGAACCGTAGAATTAGAAAGCAAGCAGGAGAAAAACGACAGGCCACTTGCGTCTCAGAGCAATGAGGTCACCGCCATCCTATCTTGAGCTCACAGGGCTAGAAGCGGTTAATTGTTGCAGGGGCTGGTAGCTCCCGGGGCCCTGCGAAGGAGGGGAAGAAGAAGAAGAAGGCTATTGGGCAAGCTGCAAACAACAGCGAAGAGGTTTTCAGCATGTAAACGCTTCACAGGGTTACTGGAACCTGACTTCTCCAATAATGCATGGACAGCCCCTTAGTTCTCCCTCAATTAGCATCGCTCTCACACTTGGCCTCTTTCAGAAAATTCCGGAAGCTTTGGTTCCTTGATATGTCTTGCATTTTGCTGCTCTTGCAGGTCTGCAACTCGCCGCGAATTCCTAAGCCCGCTTGCAGGCTCAAACCACTGGCCTGATCTCTTTCCTTTTCTTTACCATTCTCAAGTCAATCCTCTTCCATCTTCAACTTTCTGCAACCTTCTCAGCAGAAAATGAAGTCAGACGTATGACAACTTGCATATAAAGCCCTGGCTGAAAGTTCATGCCCTTTTGCAGCGCGCAGATCCAGGCCGCTGCAACTGCTACTGCAGGCGTGCAGGAAACGGCCAGGCTTCTCCAACCCTATGCGCTACCTAAAACTACAAAACCTGGAACAAGGCTTCCCACAGCAGGAGTAACAGCAAAAAGAGGAATAGCAGACCATACGACACGTGACTTATCATGCAAATCATGACCATACTTGTACCACGTGAAAGGTCTTGGCCGGTATACTGGCAGATATGCTGGCGCCTGCTTCTGTCCAGTTCTCGCCAGATGTGTGCGCGACACATCAAGCCACACCGGCTGCGTCTTCAGTTGCTAGGATTGTATATATATATATACATAAACAGAAAGAGTCAGGAAGTAGCTGCCTTCCCGAGCGCACGTTGTTGGATGCTGTGGCTCTTCTTGCATATCTTTAAGGACAAAAACGGGCAAGGATGTGCTACAGTACAGTTACGCCTGCCCACCTCCACTTCTTGTGAGCACATCTGCTTACGAGTCCTGGCCTCCTGGGTAAGGAGTTTCAATCCTGATGCGTCCATTCGGTAAGAGTTCCACAGCCTTCTATGATAGGCCCAATCCAGGGGTGCTACAATTCTTGCTGGCATGACTGGCAGAGGTGCTTGGGCTGAAGAGTGACTGACCGGTTTGACTAAAGTCTTGTCACAGCTCTCCTGCGCCAAAGATGCTCTTGACCTTCGCATGCAGAGGCTGGAACGCAATCTGATGCGCGATCCTAGTTACCAGGATTTGGGGGTGTGCTGCATGAGTTCCATCTTCCATACATCTTCAGTGCCAAGAGGAGGATTGAATCCCTCCGTACGCGAGGCTGAGTTCTTGGTGAAGAATGTTGCCATCAGAGCCTCTTGTGATCTGCTGCATCTACTTACGGCATGCTCAGCATTCGACCCGAGTGGAAGCTTAAACACGCGCTTCTTGAACAACACCCTTGGCCAAACATGGGTCCTAACTTGTTCAAGTCCAAGGCGCAAGAAGAAGTGGAACAAGAAGAGGACGGGGGCACGACCCCGCGAAAGCCATCACAAGATGATCACAGGCTCACAGTTGCTTCTGAGATATTTATTGGCAACTTACCCCGTCTGTTGCACTTCTAAAAAAATGGTTATCACGAGGCTCCCGTCTCCACGGGTCCAAGCTCCACAGCGAGCCTTGTTCAACACCGTCTGCAGCAAGCTCGGTGGAGGCGGGATCTGCCAGTGAAATGCCAAACAGTTGCAAGGATCTCCAGTCTGGCAGGTTTGGCTTGGAGGATCGACTTAGCGTTGTCAAGTCCCGGCACCACATTGACAACATCCCAACCATGGCGCCCTGTTTGAAGGCTGAAAAACCACTGTGATGGAAAATGCACAGCGAGGGCCCCTCAGTCTGAGAGTCACACTGAGAAGCCCTGAGCTCCAAAATATAGGATCTGTTTTGGAACTGCTCCCGAAGCATCTAACTGTCGAAGAAGACCAAAGGAGTATGCTGATTTTAAGAGAAAAACAGTCCGAAATCTAAGCCGTTAACCCTCCAGCAACGCACAAAATCTCTATATATCTCTTTACAACCACGGCAAACTACTTACGACAACCTCCATCCCATCCGCAAAAAAGGGTGAATTTGAAGGCTCTCTCCTTTCGTTCAACCTCGAGCCTAAGCCCCAAAGATCCCATGCCTCGTCTCCCTTCAGCTGCCCATCCAAAGCAGCGCGGGCGAATGCCAATAGGCTTGGCCCATCCTCTGCATCTCAGCGAAGGAGATGTCCGAACAAGGACCCCGGATTTGCAGCCCAGGGTAGTAGGGTGCATCATGCAAAATTCTAAACGGATCTAGAAGCATCCCCACGTACAAGTAGTGCCACAGAATTCCTGCGGGAACACAGAAAGCGGACCCCCATCCAGGCAAACGCTAAGAATCTTGAAAACCTTCCCTTTTCAAATCCTAAACTCTGTCCCTATGCTTGAAACAGCCGCTCATTTTGAAAGCTTTCTGGTCACACCTGGGTCTCAGAGGCAGGATCTCTCCGGCTCTTGGGGTAGCTCAAAAGAAGGGTGCATCGGCTCCACAGAAGAAAGACATTTTGATAAACTCCTGCCTATGCATAATCATAAACAAAATGGCCGCCATTTCAATACGGACCCCTCAAAGCGGAACCAAACTGGAGACATCCCGATACGGCAACTGCCTTTTCTCGTAGTTGACCAAGTCGGATGATACTACGTACAACCAAATGGCTGATGTAGTCTTGTTCTCCACGCTTGCGCTCCTAAACGCGAAGCATCCCGGAGCCCTCACATGCTACGTGCTACGCTGCTGTTTTGCTTACAGGTTTGCCTCTTCATCTCGAAGCGACAATGATGACAAATGTCCCAAACGTCTTGCTCCCTTTGTATATCTTTGACGCAGCACTGCTCTCTTCTAGGCATGATGTTAATCAACCATAATCAAGCCTTCTTTTTGAACTCTATGCTTATGCCCAACCGGCTTCTGTACGCGGAAGCATGGTATGATCCTTGTCACGCGTGACTTTCAAGCAAGGCACTGCAGCATGAGCAACAGAACCATGCAAAGCTCCGCATTCTCAGGCCAAATGAGTATTGCGCCAAAACAAGAATGTTTCAGAATCCTTCAGAATCTGGGGACGGCGCCCGGGCCAACCCCCTCACATGCTCCGCCATGACATACAAAACTGAGACCTACGTACACAGATGAACATGCACCAAAGGCAACAAAGAGACATTCTCTGAGGCCTTCCCTCCCTGCACAGAGGCCAGTCCCTTTCACGACTGGGCACCCCCAGCAAGCACGTTTGCGCATTGTCTTGCTGTCATGCACTGGCATTGCTGCGTGCGTTGGCCTCAAGGGTGCAAATCGCCGGCTGTTTGGCATCCGCCAGCCCAACGATTCCCTGCGTGCTGCTCCACACCCGGCCAACGGTGTGACGGCTCCACCCCTCAGGTTGCCTAGCCGCACGGGTAGAGCCAGGATCTGCAAGTGGGGAGAGCTGGACCCCAAAAACTGGGCAGCTGGGTTTCAAAAAGCTCCATGCTTTCAGAATCTCCTGTTCGAACTGGCGCTACGCCCGCTCATAGCACTTGGAATGTCTGGCAATTGCAGCACGGCTGCACAGGACCAACAAGGCCATCACATCCAGCTCAATCATCCTGAGATTCATCTACCCAGTCTACTGGAGGTGAGACAACTCGATGGCATGTGTCCCCTTCCCTTTCCCGCAAGATGGGAGAATCTGAGAATCAGTTGGAAATTTCTGGTCCTGAGCGCCGCTGTAATGGTAGAGCTTGTGCTTTGCAAAAAGCAATGTAGAGGGCACCTCACGCTGTTGCACAAAGCCGCGGCGCTGATGGAACTGCAGAAGGTGTACACATATTCTGTGAATCAAACCCTGTTCGTCGCGGCCCACCCCGCTCCTGTTACATACCCCTTTGTCGCGGCCTGTTGTTACATACCTTTGGTGCGAATGCTTGCCGCAGGTATGCCCTACAAAAGAACCTTGTGGCAAAGGTGCTTGTCGCAGGCCGAGAGATTCTGTTACAAACCTATGTCGCGGAATCGCCGCCCAAGCCTGTTACAAACCCAGTCTTTTTAATTCACAGCCATATCTCAAAAGCCTTTCTACGCAGTTCACAAGGAAATCGTGCTGCTGGCTTGGACCCAATGCCCACATGACTCAACACCAGCGCAGGCCTTTCGGATGCTGAATCTCTTCCACAAACCTTCCAATCTGATCTGCTGGGTTCACATGGAATTTGCGTTGATGACTTAGCTGTGCGCAAAAACCTTGCCTCATCTTTCCTTGAAAATTAGTGTTGCCTGGGGGCCTGGGCATGCTGGATGAGCAGATGGCATCCCCAAGCAATCTAAGAATGTTCAGCTAAGTCGTGCAGACACACTACCAGCAGCATTCGTGGCTTGTTGCAGCTGCTGCTGCTAAGACGACGCTGGCTGCGGTTTCAACTATGACTGCTACTACGGCTACTTCTACTCTTCCCCCTGCAACCACGACCACGACCACGACCACCACGACCGCCACACCTATTGATAACGAATACACTACTTCCACTGGCATTACGGGAGCCTGCGCTGTCCGCTTGATCCACTGAGGCGGGAATCACGTAAGCTTCTCGGAGCTCCTGCGCAAACAGGAGGGGATAGACGGGCCTGCTTTGCAACAAGAAAGAAAAGTGAAGGATGTTGAGGGCTATCGTAGGCAGACTTCTAATCAAACCAGTCAAGGCTTGCAAGAGATGAGAGGGCTCGTCATCTTACCTAATTGCTCCCCAAGCTCGGTCTCCGATGTTTCTTGTCCGCTGTACGAGTGCTTCATCTCAGTGGGACGCTCAGGTACTACTCAAAAAATGGAATGCTCAATGGGGCATTGCGGAATGGAATGTCAATTCTATGATCTCCGTATTGCCAAGTACTTTGTGGAGACTTTCTGCCGAAGACTACTGGAAGGTGCCCCACAGCGACCAAGACGAAGACAATTTTGACTGCGACCAACACCACTGCCGCCGCCATCATCCCAATCCCAAGCCCAAGCCCAAACCCCAATCCCTCCCTTTGCTACTTCTACCATTATGGTTATGATGTTGCCACTTCTTCTACTGCGCCTGTGATTCTGCCATTACCTCTTGCTACAATAACAAAATCGACATCTTGCACTCGCACACCCGCCGCTCTCCGTTGGTTCTCAATGTCTGCTAATTACAATGCACACCACCACAACGCTTGTTACCATCAACAGACTCGGATTGCATATGCGCGCATCCTTCCCGATCTTCTACCCCACAAATGTCCAATCGCTCTAACCCCAAGCTCTCAACGCCGCGTTCTTGTCCAACTCTGCTTGTGCGCGGGCATTTCTTGAAAACAAGAAAAATCATATCAACCACATTTTGAAAATCCCCAACGTCCTCCTCAACACCATCCAGCGCCTGCGACGGCGTGGGGTCGCAAAAAAGCGGCAAAACTGAAAAAAGTCCAAGCCATGATGTCAAAACTGAGCTTAAAACAAATTGAACAATACTGTCATAAGAAAAAACGCTGGTAATTCACGTCGTCGCCGTGTCAGCTTCAGAAGACATTTCTGTAACAGTCTGAGGCTGGCATTGTCGCGAATAACAAGAACATTCCCATTAAGTTGACTGAGCAATGACTGCCGGATGTCAAAGCACTGCAGCTCATCGGCGCTGGGTAAGAGGTAAGAACTTCTACTAGTCTAAACATGTTTAAGCAACGCAAAGGCCTCCTTTCCGTCATAAGAAAAAGTGAGTTCCTACTCCCCCCAAGAACAAAACAAAAAAAAAAAACTTGTTCAACATCATTGGGCACTGTGTACCTAACAACATAAGTGTACAGGATTAGCAGCACTAGCCGTCACGAGCCGTCCTTCATGACGCATGACGGAGGCAGCCAGCTCGTTCCATTCTCGGGATTGAGCAGCCAGAAGGAAGGAATGGGAAAGAAAGCGAGAAAGAGAGAGAGAGAGAGAGAGAAAGACTGAATCCGCGGAACGACCAGCGTCCCATGCGCGACACTTGAGGGACAAGCCCTTTCCCGGCCCTTCGAGAAGGCTTTGCTGAACACATCTCTTTATGGTTGCCGCCCCGCCCCGTAGGCCAACCTAAACCAACAGCGGATTATACCCTGCAGAGATCTGCAACAAGGTAAAACGGAAAATGAAAAACTAAAGCATACTCAAGCACTGCGAGCTCCTGTGTCAGGAACCGCTTTATCGCAAGCAATGCAAGCCCGGAACTCGTTGAAACTGGAAGTACACCTGGTCAAAGAAGGCCAGAATCTTGGATAGAGCACAGCAAAGTGCCAGCAATATTCTGGTAAACAGCAGTGGACTTCCACCGGGAGCAGGCCATACAGTGACGTGCCACAAGGCGTGAGTTGCCTCAGGACCTGTCACGTTGCGTGGCGACTAACACCAGAACCCTCAGACTACCCGACACCATGACAACTGCGCCGTGGCTGACACTCCAATCGGCTCTGTTCTCGGAGCCACGAAGAAGGCACGTATCCGAGCGTCTCGATCCATGGTGATGCAGGTTGATACCACCAGCAGGCACATTATCCCATCGTTCAGCTGCACCCTCCTGCTGGAATGTTGGCCGAAATGACAGCAGCCTTAGGACACCATAGCTGCATGACGAAGCACCAAGCCCAAGCTTGTCAAAGACTTCCATGCCGAAGAATAGCGACCACCGCCATAGGGGCTGATACCCTTGTTTCAAGCGAGCAGCTGGCAATGAGCATCATCAGCAAGAAACATGACAAGCGAGGAGACCGTACAGCGAGCGCCCGCTAGTAAGACAGGTTCGAGCCGTGGTGCGTGGTGCTTGGAGAGAGCATGAGAGAGTGAGAGAGAGAGGGAGAGAGAGAGACAGAGAGCGAGAGAGAGGGCAAAAAAAGGCTTCGTAGAGTTTCGTAGTTAGCCGGAAATAAGAGACTTGCCACTAAGCATTCAATGGGACACAAGCGGGCTCTTTCTGCTGTTGGGAGGCGAGCGGCTGGTGGGACAAGTGCGCAGGTTTGGCCCGCACCATGGGAAACCCTTCATATCCCTTCATTGCCATGGAACCCTGACCGATTTCCTCGCTCGTGATGGTCCCCGGTAACCCTCAGGATTCCTTCTGATGAGCCCACACAACCATATCACTTAATCCCTGAAAACCCATTCCGTCGCTGAGTCTTCAATCATCCGTGGGAATCCTACGGTGTAGTTCCTCTACGGCAATACTGAACACGGTGTTCACCAAAGCGTCTCTGGATTGGATGATCAATCCCAAGAATCCCACTATCCAGAAACGTTCCAAAACCTAGGCGGTGCCATCATTAGCCCCGAAAATCCAGTGGAGGCATGCGGAGGCCACATTAGAAACCCAGGATGTGGCAGAGATGGTGGCTTCCAAAAATTACCCTTTCTCGTCCCTATGATAACGATTAGAATCAGAATCTATAGGGGTTTATGTTGGAACCCCTTTGTTGTGGAAACCTCCACATCCATGATACTAATCTGTTGATTTCGGTTGGCTTTGAAAGGCGCCTCCTGGATCTCTATGCAGCTGCTGCAGCCCTTGCTACCAAACCTCGGCAAACACGAGAATCGTGTGCTCATGCAGGGAGTCGGGCCTGGAAAATTGACATAGGGTTTGGGGGACTGCGGGATCCAGGATTTTGCAGGGATCATGAATCCTCCCTGGTTGGGGCCTCAGGATAACTAGGCTCCGAGACTTCGGTGCGTTTGCAAATGAAATGAACAATCTTGCTGGCATCTTAAACTTCAGGCAGCTTGCGGCTCTTCCTGGTCCAGGCCACTTTCATAGCGTGATTAGCATGCTCGCAGGTGATCAAAGGGGTTACGACACCGCAAGTATGGATGATGGCTGGAAACTGCCACGGCTTTGGGGCCCTGGCGTCACCAGCCAGCTTCCTGTGGTCATGCCAGTGGATGCCTCCGGAGACGAGCAATGTACCAAGTAGGTATACCAGTAAGCGTAACTTTATTACAAAATGGCTAACGAGACATCTAAGGTACTATACATATCTATAGACCTATGTTAATGCATGTCTTAACCTTGGCGCATGACAACTTCAATGGGTTCGAATTCATCACTGCCAAAAAAACAAATCCTTGGCCTACTTGTACCACAGACTTGCAGTGTCTGCTTTCGCTGGCAACAACCTGCCTGTGTCTGGTGCTCAAAGATTTCGTCATTGAGCTGCTGCCTTGGATTTTGATACGACTGCGGCGCCTGGACTCCAAACCCCATGCCTGATGCCCTTGCTTGGTGTCCCTACTTGTGTTGTGTGATTTGTTCCCCCTTGATCATGGCTCTGCCTTGGAGGAAGACCTTGTGGTCACCCAGTTTGAATGTTAAGGTCCCGGATTTGGGATCCTGTCAAGAGGTAGTAACTGATGCTGCCTACCATCCGATGCAGTCCATGGCTCATGTTTGACAAGCGTCAGAGCACTCTTCGGATTCTTCATCGGAGCGTATTCCGCAGAATATCGGATGCTCCCAGAATCCAACTTTCAACCCCGATGCTCTGGACTTCTGAACCTTTCGCAGTCTTGCAAAGGAAAGAAAGCTTGAAAGTCATGCAGGCCCTGGAGTTGTTTGCGTCAGTTGCGATTTTGCAGACAGAACACACGGCGGCAGAAAGCCGCAGCAGCAGAAGTACCTCCCGTCACGCAATGCTTACTAGTAGCAAGCATAAAAGGGGGGCAGCAGCACTAGGCGCAGTAGCAGCACTAGCAGTGGCTGCACACAGCAATAGCAGGATCCAAGTATCCAAATGACAGCGACCTACTTAAGGAAGTTGAGTGGCAAGCCCTGTAGAGAAAGGGAGTGGGGGATGTAGACAGAGAGAGAGAGAGAGTCACATAAAGAGTCAGTCAGACGAAGAGAGAGCCAGTGTGTGATCGAGAGAGAGAGAGAGAGAAAGACAGGCAAAGAGAGAGAGAGAGAGTCACAGTGAGAGAGCGAAAGAGCGAGACAGCATGGCATGCAAAATTGAAACGACTATTATAACATGGGGCTCTCTATATCTCTCAACATCTGTAGCATCAAATAGATAAAAACGGGCCGGCTTACCGATTTTGAGGTTCTCACATGCCCTTGGCCAGAACACACTCAGATTTGCCAAGCTTTCATGCAGAGATGCAAATTGATTCAGAACCCAGAGGCCCCCATCCAGGATCGGGCCATTTAATGAAACTTGTCCAGGCCAGGGCAGTGGTAGCCTTATCTTTTCAAGAGCCTGTCTCAGATCTCCAGGCTGGGGGACAACTGGCGTGTAAGCTTCGGCAAGCTGAAAGCATCATGCAAAACCCAGCGGAAGGCGGCACGGAGACATGCTTTTGGAGTTGTTTAACTCAGCCCTGGCCGAAAGCACATGATGAAGCTTACAAAGCCGGTTTGCCCCCCAACAAATGAGGCACCACTTATGGAACTCAGGCAATGTTTCGCGAAACGTCATTGTGAAGGCCAGCTCTCATGCTGTAAAAACCACTGCAACACAGATCTAGTTTTGACCGTCATCACTGTTAACCCTTTCTGCCGCCGAGTGTGAGCTGCTATGACAATCAGATGGACATGGCCTCAGGCATGCAAAACTCTAGTTGCCAGGCGGGGCGCATACTGCAAAGCAGCCATCTGTCGAAGACATGCCATGGCTGAGCGGAATACAGATTCCTAGCTAAATTCAATCCTCGTCCCTGAGCACTGTGTTGTGAGTAGTAAGTGTCGACAACAACAAGAAAAGACGATGCAAAAAATGGGATGTCGGGCATTGCCAGCGAGAGCATGCTAGTCAGAGGTCGATCATAACGCCAATTCACAGGCATAGTATAGTAGCAGTTCGAGACTCATTCAGTCGCAGCCAGCATGGCAAGTCATCATATCGACAGTTCTGTTGATGTGTCATTTTGAATTCTTGAGCTACTTGTCCTGCGGGGCATGATTCCAAAGGAGGCTCAAGTTCAAAATTTATACTTTTCGGAGTGTGACGGACTTCAAGTGACATTGACATAAATGAATCATCTTTCTGATTCCTCAGGCTTCATATGCATGTAGGATTTCTTGAGCCAAGCATCCCAAAAGAAAGACGACTTTCTCCAACATAAACAGGATTATGATCTTTTGGAATATGAAAGATCCCCTGTTTATGGAAACTCTCACATCCCAAAACCTCTCCCCCTGCACAGCTAGCAGGCGCCAAGATTAAACTGCCTGCACAAAAGGCCAACACTAGAGTCGGTAGGACAGGGACCTGCACAGGGGCAAACAGAAGATCGAAAGGGATAGAATCGTGCCTCCATGCTGGCAGCAGCAGGCGCCACATCCACGGGGGTGACTTCCACTGCATGCCAAGGGTGCATAGGTTCACAGGAAAATGCTGGGTGCACGGTCCATGGCGTTTAACGGGTCACCAATGACCCTAGTGAGTGCAAAGCGCATAAAACAATGAACACCCAAAGGGAATGAGAGTAGCATTCAAATAAGACGGACCCATATATGGCCCATGGACCTGAACAGAAAAGTTGTGAAGCCAAATCTTCTGATTCTTTCACGGGATTGGACAACTTGGCTTGATCATGAAGAGCTTCCTCACCTCTGCTGGCACACTGCACGGGTCAAGCACCGACTTTGCTTAAACAGCATGATCCAAGTGGTAAAGCACAGAGGCAATCCTAGCAACGACGGGAACTTCAAAGTAGACAGTGGCCTTGAGAGCCCGCTGCCTGTTCCGCCAGAAGCCTTGCTGACGCCGAAGATCAAGGAAGCATACAGCATAGTAGCAACAGTTGGAGCATCTTTAAAAGTAGGGTATACCTTGAATGTCTGGTCAGGCTACGAAAAAGCATGATATGAATGATTGCTAGGTGACAGGTAATGATCTAAGCGTCCTCCTATAGTTGCGAACAACTTGACTTATTCTTGGGGTTGCTGGCCAATAGTAGAACGGACTCTCGTAGGACTGACTCAAGTCAGAAAGGTTGAAATGCGACGCCATCCAAATCATCATACCAGTAATAGCAAGCATAATCTTATCTAAAGTAATAATGGTAATATTACGGATACTGATCCCAGAATCAATGGTCGTCCCGTTCCTCCATCATTTCTGACAAGCTTCAAATTCTCTGCACTAAGCACCACCTCAAAGAATGTCCCTCTCAAAGTCTTGGGCTGCCGCCTTTGTGTTTTGGCATCCGCAATGGCCTCGGGCAGAAGTGTAATCTCAATACTGTCAGCACCAGGGTTGGCGGATGCCTAAGTTCGAGCTGCACCTAGAGCCAGCATGCCCAAGAAGACCAGAGCTCGGTCTGCAAACTTCCTGTGGAATCCACAACCTGCAGGAAGGAAAATTGAATATCGCATGTAGAAATGCCTGTTCTGGTTGGCTATCAGAGGTCAATCTCCATTTCGATGCAAAGAGCGTTACTTGGGCGTTTGTGTGGGGACCTTTTGCCACACTTATCAAACTGACAAGCGACATGAGGCCAAGAGGCAGCTTGGAACGATCACGAAAGAATTCTGAGAGATGAGTTTTGAGGCCCGAGCCGGGCTAAGCGTCTCAACCAACTGCCTGCGCTCCTTCTCCTGACAGGGGCCAGAAAATCGGACTGGTTGCTTCTTAACACTTTGCGCAAGCAATCTGCTCATCCGGGCCATGCAGGGCGCGAAACAAGTCAAACACGTCTAGACCTTTGCAATACCCATGGCAACAAGGCAGCGAGGTAGCCCGAAAACCACGCGCATCGTAATGGGGCCTTTGAGACATATCACGGCTCCCCTGAAATCCCAACTCCAAATCCTTGAAGAAGCGCTTGGTCTTCCTGTCCGAGATGTCCAGCTTGAGATTTGCCAAACGAATTGACAGGTCCTCTAGCAGGCAAATCATCTTGGGCGTTTGTAGGCAGAGGGGCCACCTACCTGCTCTCTGTACTGAATGGCCCTTGCACTAATGAGAGCGTGGATCCAGAATCACGCATTCTGACCTTGCACAAAATTTCGATGCTAGTGCTTCTTGATATTGATACAGATAATGTCGGTCATGGCTTGCGTCGCAGTCATTGGTGCAGAGATGTTGACGTGCAGAATATTCGCAGCCGGCAAGCATTTGCTATCTGCATTGCGCAACGCGTCGTGCCTTCCTCGACATGTTGAGTGCCTGCGCGTCGTCGATTGCACTTGCAAAACAAAACTATCACAAACTTGTTTTGCTAGAAGTTCTATGATTTCGGAGCTCATCAAAGGTTCCACTCCTCAGCGATCTACCAACATGGCCGCAAAGCGCTGCGGGGCTTCAGCTGGTCCACAGAAAACATGAAGCATGGAATCTTATGGCCGGTGCTGGCACTGAGGACTTGGCTTGCAAGTGGCTCCCCGAACAGAAGGGCAGCAGAAATTCCAGTTCGCATGTGTGGAATTGTTCTCCCAGTGATCCAACCCGAAAGGTGTCTCATCGTCCTCTCCGATGCATGCTCACAGAAACAGCCGACTGCTGCTGAAAGCTATCGGTATGTGCAGCAGGTTTTGATTGCCTTGTGGTGCCCAAAAGAGCTGGGAGACCCCTTGCCATTTCTATGGAACAATACCTCGCAAGACTGTCCGCTGTACAACTGTACTAGATGCCTGCCTCACCCTTTCGCAGGGCACTGCGCAAGCCGAGAAGCTCCTCGACCTTTTCACAAAGGGTCCCTGGTTGCCGCCGTGCTGGGTTGCAAGCAGGTAGTTTTGATCTGAAGTCTCAATCTGCTAGGCTTCGTTCGCCCAGTTGCTCTGATGCAAGATTTGAATTAATCACTATGACAGGAATGTCGGATATTATAGCTGATCAAGACTGGCTGGCTGGATGTGCTTCTGTTGCATATTGTCAACAAGTGCCAAGGTCCCCTCTCTTTAGAGCTGATGCTTTGCCAAGGAAATAGAGTTGGTCACAGTATGGCGTTTATCTGCAGCCCATCTTCTGAGTAAAAGCAGGAGTCGGGAGAACCCCGCGTTCTCGAGTCAACCGCGCGAACACGAGCAGCTGATGAGGGAAACGTCTGGATGCGGCAGAGGAGCCAGTTGCGATAGCACTTCATTCCTGAGTTCGCCCAGCTGGCAAGCAGGCACACCGCATCCTGCATGAGATTGGGCACAGTGGTTTGGGATCCCTTGGACACGTTGACTCTGCCTGGAGGGCCTACATCTCTCAAGGCCTTGGCATGGCATCTGCCCTGATTTCATGTACTGTAAGTTGTGGACTGAACTTCAGCCACGGTGCTGAAATTCGATCGCGTTGATGCAGTTGTAGTATTCCACTCGCATGCTTTCCATCCTGGCGCGCTGTTCATGCAGGTGGCATGTCTTGCAGCGAGCACATTGAATGGTCCATGCACTGTCCACGCCCTTCCTCCAGGTCTCTGCAGTGCTGCACTTTGTCACTTCTGCCAGCAAGCCAAAATGGCGCCTCTGGGGATCTTCGAAGTACCCAGAGAACTTCCTGGGCACTACAGGGATTCCAGCTATGGGCCTTACCTTGCGCCTTTGGGATGTGTGAAGCCTATCAACCAGAACTTCTTGGAAATCTTGGGCGACAATGTTTGCAACTTTTGAAACCGGAAGGTGAAGATCGGAAAATGTCTAAGAGTCTAAGAAACCAAATGGCACGCGGGAAAGCCAGGAAAGAACGGCTTGGCACGAACTGTCATGATGGACATGCAAATGCTGCTGTCTCGTTTTGGTAGAAGTATAAGCCTTGCTACCACAATCACCTCCATCCTAAAGGCCCAGCACCCTCCGTCGTACTGAAGTTCAGCCCCTCGAATCCACGGGCAAAGCTCTCATACTCCAGCTCGAAGAACTGAAGCACCTTCCAAGACTCGGGCTCCATACCACAAAAACAAGGGTTGTGATGACTTATAAGTACGAGGAAGGACAAGTGCATTTGCAACCAGGGAATTAGCTTTGCGCGAACACTGGGCCTGGTCCAGCTTAGCACGCTGCTCGAAGATGTTCTCGTCGTCGCATGCATCCTACAGTGGGCAGGTGGGAACTACGACGGCGCGAAAAGGATGCGAGGATATGAGAGGTTGCAGCTTGAGATTGTTATGCTTTCGGCAAGCTAGGGACTGCAAATCTGTCCAAGGGATCTGTGCCCCTGCCTTGTCTGGCTCTCCGGAGTTGCAGGCGACCCCCCTGACATTTCTCAAAATGCTCAAAATGCGGAGGTTTGAAACCATGGAGCAACCAACAAGTCACCACCCCGTAGACATGCAGCATTGCTACACCTGCGCAACCAACAGGTGTGGCATCCACTCTCCCGGTCCTGACGCCATCGATGACGCCTCCGAAGACGCCGCCAAAGACGCCGCCGACGAAGCCGCCAACGGCACCGAGGGCCGAACTGCGGAATCCAAGGACTCACTGCGGCTAGTGAGATTTTAGCTGAAGCCATGAACAAACATGTTTCTTTGTACAGCTTTGCGCAGCTTCAGGTTGAGGACCTTACTTGTCAAAGCTGCTGAAACTTCTCTCAGCAATGCTCTGTGAGCGGATGCAGTACCACTTCGTGAAACCTTGCCGACTAGAAAGGGAACATAAAAGCATCCAATCCGAATCCCCTGGCCTCATCCACCGCCCACACAGGAGCTCCACGGCTACGGTGCTCTACATCACAAACTCCAAAGCGACATCGGGAATTGTGAAATCGCGATTGCTCATACTTGTGGTTGCTGACTGTGGCAGGGGTAGCTTAGGCAGATCACTGGGGTTCATGGTGATTGAAGCCCGCGAGTTGCGGTAGGTGCAATCCATCGAGCATTGAATTTGGCTTGTGACATGCATGGTCAAGCGGCAGCATGTGAATGAGGATGCCATAAGCAAGGCCAGCAAGACGCAAAGCTCTTCCCCCTGCCAAACGAGGGATACGACGGGCTCGCGTGCTTCTGTGTCTTAAGCCTTGATGAATCCTACATAATTAAACCGAGTTCAAAAACAGATCCGAAGTGCCCCAAGTGAGCCATGGGTCAGAGACAGATCTGGATTGATGTTTTGTTCACGCTTTTGCGGGTCTTGTGCTGCGCAGTCTGCAGAAGCCAGCGTTGACCATGAGGTAATTAGTTGCTATCTTACAAGTGTCAAACGTTAGCCAATGTGGGAGGCCCGTTCGTTAAAGGGTTGGAGCTCTGGGTAGGCAGATGGACTGCAGGCGACATTCATTGCACACTGGAACCGCCAGCGTTGGCTGTGGCTGATGGGTAGAAAGCGGATGTGCGCACCAAAACAGTCGATTCGAGCACCACGGCAACGGATTCGAGCACCAAGCCGAAGCCAGGACTTGCGCACCTCCGCCGTCAGATTCGCGCACCAAGGATTAGCGCACCGAGGAGTCGCGCACAGGCCCAAGGATTCGCACAACAAAGCAAGTATTCGCGCACTGGGGATTCGCGCACTGGTCCCCTAAAACCAAACCCTGACACCGCCGAATCCTGAACCACGAACAGCCCCTAAACACTAAACTCTAAAATCCCTAGGTTTCTGCGGCGGCCATGTCTTTAGCATACGCGCAAGTCACGTTGCGATAGTGAGATTTCAGTATCTTAATCAAAAATTGCCACATGTTTCAATGGTTTGCCAATCGGGGGTCTGCGCTCACTCCTCCGCTTGTTTGAAACATGAACCAGCATCATGGCGAATAGTGACCATATCAACAACTGCCACCTTCCTCACAAACAGAAAGCAAGACTGGAAACACTTAACCCTAAAAACGCTAAACCCTGAAGCCGCAACCTGAAAAGCACTAAGCCCTGAAAGCCCTTAAAAAAAAAAACAAGCACTAAAAGCCCTAAACCCTAAGATTCCTAAACCCCAACCATCCTAAACACCCTCCAACCTAAAAGCCCTAAACATACGAAACACCTTAAGCCCTAGAGGCCCTAAACACCCTGAACCCTGAAAGCCCGAAACACACTTAACCCGAAAAGAAAAACAAACTAAACCACCAAAATCCTGCAGTCGCTCAACTCTGAAAGCCCTTCCCCAACACCCTAAACCCTACAAACCCTTAACCCAAGAAACCCCAACCCTAACAGAAGCCCAAACCCAAAAACATTAAAACCCAAAAAACTGCACCCTATGAGGCCTAAACACTAAAAACGATAAACCAAAAAAATGAAAAATTATTCAACCCTAAACCCTAAAAACCCTCAAACCCTAAAAAGCAACAAACACTTGCAACCCTTGAACCCTAACAGCCCTCAAGCTCTAAAACCTCAAGCCTCAACCTAAAAAAGCAAAAAGATTAACAGCACCAAACCCTGAAAACCCTAAACCCTAAAAAAAGTTTAACACTAAACACCCTAAACCCTCAACACCCTCAAACCCTAAAAACTTTCAACAAAAGCCCTAAACTTAAACAACCTAAACCCCAAAAGCCCTCAGCCTCAAAAGCCCTCAACCCCAAAAACCTCAGCACCCCAAACCCTAAAAATCCCAAGCACCTGAAACCCTAAAACAAGCGGAAACCTGAATTCTGGAAATTGCGGAAGCGTCGGGGTCTGGGCCACCCTAAACCCTCAACCCGACACCTAAGCCCTAACCCCGCAACCCGAACCCTAAACCCTAAACATAAGTTGACCCTAAACCCCGAAGCATTAAACCCTTCACAGCCAGAGAGCCTGGACCCTAAACACTGCCAAACCGGAAGGCCGCAACACAAACCCTAAACCCTATCCCGCCTCTTTTCGCGTCCGCAAGAACGAAGGTTTTGTTGAGCTCTTTTCGAGCAGGGCCCAGGCACTCGACAAGGTAGGCAGGAACTCCTCGCGCGGGGAAACCCTAGGGATCAGGTCTAAACCCTAAAGGGGAAAAGAAGACTTAGGGTCCTACACGGGGGCCTAGAACCTTAAAGGTGGGCATGGGACCATCCGCCTTCACGGTCCTTGATTCACATGTGGATCACCACAATTGTTCGCGCAATGGCTGAGAAGGAGAGGGCCGGCAAAGCGTCTCAACTCAGCAATGCGCGCTCGGGCAGCTGGAGGCAATTGCTGTAGCAAGAGCTGAGCTGCCACCTCCTGCAGATAAAACTCTACGGTCTTGATCTTACTCCAGCGACCGCGCCAAGCAACCAAGCTTATATCTTCCGTTTCCAAGTACAAGAAAGTGGCCCCGGAGCCGCGGAGGACTCCGGGCGTGGCACCTTTCTCTGCCAAAGTGTGCGGAACGCCTAGGCGACTCATTATAGCATTCCATTGCCTGCGGTAGGTATGCATAGAACCCCGGAAAAGGCGGTCTTGCAAGGGCAAATGGCCAAAATGCTGCTCAACAAAGGCCAGGACAGTGGGATCTTCGAGGCGGCTATGCTGACGCCGGGCAAACCGAACAGTCTTCGGATTGCGCACGTGCACGTAAGCCACGCGATCCGCCGACATGGCATCGCTAGGCAGCACAAGGTCGGAGCGCTTCAGGGGGATGATTTCTGACGGGTGCAGCATACACAGGAAGCCGATCAAGGTAACTGCGGCCCAGTCCAGCCAACCCCAGCAGAGCGCTAAAGCGGTAGCAGCTTGGATGACAGGTTGCGAGATCACGGGGCGACATTCGCCAGGTTCGGCCAACTGCCACTTTTTGTCAATCTGCCATGCGGGTGTAAGATGGCCCTTGAGCTCCCGGCAGCGATCTTGCACGGCAGTGATGGCATAGACAAGAAGGTACCTGGGAAACCCCTCGGAATACAAATGAAGACCGTATGCCCTAAGCGCCAGGGCGGCACTTTGAGCATGGGAGAGTACAGCAGGAAGGGAAAGCTGCAACGTGCTTCCCAGCCAGAATCAAGGGACTTAGTCATCTTCTGCTTTGTGGTGGTTGCAAAACCCGACGACAAGTCAAGAGCACCACAAGGAGCCCTGAAGGTGACAGGCCCCGGATTCCTCTCCACATCCCCCGCTAGCAGCAGGAGAAGCCGAAGCCAGCGACCGGGCAAGCGAGGGACTCGGGCTGCAGCAAGCATGATGTCGAAACGGTATGTCTTGCCAGCGGCCAGGTCAGAAAACCAAAGGGGAACCTCTTTGGTAGGGCTTGCCACGGGGCGGTTGCGAGACGGCCCATCACTGCGATTAGAGGCAGAGTACACACGCAGACCCCCTGGGTACAACCCTGAACCTATAACACGTAAGGGATGCAACCCTTAAGCACTGCGGACAAGGCTGGGCTGCTGGAGCGACCCTTAGCAGCAGCCCCAAGGAGCACACGGCTGTCGAAGAGACCAAGGAGGCGACAATTAAAATGGCGCGCGCTGCACCACTTCAACCAGGTCTTGTAGGCCCGCCCCTCTAGCACGTTGATGTGTCCCTTGCCCTTAAAGCGGTAGCGAAGGAGCTCGCGAAATGGCAAGGATTCGGCAAGCTTGCCAATCCACTCAGGGTCGTCAAAGAACTCCCGGGCCTCAACCTCTAAACCCGAAAAATCGAAAAATCAGGGATAGGGTCTAAACCACGAGTCCTAAGGGTCTCTAGGGTGGAAAACCGTTGGGACAAAGGCAGGACAAGGCTCTGTCCACGTTTGGCTTGCGCACTGCCTGCAGCCATGCGGCGGACTAGAGGCAAGGGGTAGCTGGCGGAGAAAGCAGCAAGAGGCTCACCGGGGACCGGGCCCCGCCGAAAACCCGCTTTGCAGAAGGGCGGCAGCGTGAATGGAAAGTGGACAGCACTTCAGGGGAAAAGGAACCACCTATAACTAAATGAGCCCCTCTCCATTCACACGTGCAGGTGCCCGCAAGTTCGGTGAGCCAAGGCTTGTTGTGTAGCCACTGGAATGGCTTGCAAAACGGAGAGCCGAAAGAACACGAAGTGCAGCGCGTCAGAACAGCGCCGAGCATGGCCAGCCGAACAAAGCACGCCATGTAAAACATGACGGATCCGCCAGGCTGCTCTACCAAAAAGAACCCCCCACGCAGGGACACCAAGCAAAACAAGAAGGCCATACCCCTGGCCAGCAGGTTGTGCAAAGCGGTCACCTGGTCTGCGGGGGCCATGTCCATGTAACGCAGCCGGGCGCCTTGGATGTCAACCCCAGGATGAGCAGAAAGCCCCTGCTCCTTGTGAGCCTGCGTCCAGTTTCCTGAACCCGCAAACAACTCCACAACGTCGTACAACAAACCTTCCTGGAGGCATGGTGGTACTGGGAACAAGGGCACAGGCTCTACCACAGGCAACACGGGTTGGTCAGCAGGGTCTAGGGGGTCTAACTCAAGTTCCTTAAGGATTGAGGCAGCAACCCCATCTAACTTAGTATAGTACCCCTTAGCTTCAGCGTGCCGCCAAAGTTCGCGGACCACGGGTTGCGCTTCAGGGTCCAAAGGAAACAACTGAGTTGCAGGCTCGCGACGGCTGTCGCGGAACATGGCTGACAGAACTGCCAGCACAGGCCGCCGGAAAAGCAAAACATGGCTCCACAAACCCAGCAGTGACGCCAGGAGCTCAGGCGCGCAGAACCCCCGAAGAGCCACAATGGCAGTAATCCAGGCCAGGCAAGCAACACGCACTCTGGATGCCGGCAAGGCCGTGGACCTCGGCACCAAGGTAGACCCCGAAAGTTTCAGCACGGCGCCGCTTGCGGGGGTGCTGCACAAGGCCGGCAGCGTCGTAGGCCACCTCGGAGGCTTCGAAAATCTCGGTATCCCGAAGCCGGGCTTGGGCCCGCAGCTGTTGCTTGGTGAGTATCTGCACGCTAACGCGGTCGTCTATCGCCAACATCTCGACCGTATCACCCCTTGGGAACGGGTGCCTGTAGCACAAGACTTGGTCTGGACGCATCGACTGAGCGCGTGTCGCCAGAAGCATCCAGTGAGAAGCTTGGGCAAACTCAACAGCGAGCGAATCGCCCATGGCGAGTGCCCGGAGGCCGATGACGTAGGAGTCGGCCGAAGAGCAGCCGCGGAAGGCGCGGAAGCCGCTGAGCTCGGCAGCGCTGAACCGCAAGTTGAGACAGTTGCGACGTGCCCGGGCATCACTGACAACGAATGTATAGTACATCTCAGAGAGGTCGTCAGCATTGCGAAGCACATGTGCATCCGAAGGCAGGTGCAGCAAAGTCAACAACTGGCCGGGAGCCAACAAGCAAGTGAAGCGGCTGTACGAGGCGGTGCGCGAATTGACCACAACAGGGTTCAGGATCAAGCGATCCCACTCCGAGTCCTTAGGTATGCAGAAGAGACCGACTTGCTCCCCGGGCCGAACGTCAGTTGCAGGAAAGATTGCTAACGCCCCATGGGTGTCCCACTTCGAAGCGAGAGCCAACACTTCACTGCGGCTGGCGTGAACTTTGGCAGGAGGAAGCTTGGGCCAAGCAGCTTCCGGGAGCCTGAGCGTGTCCGGGTTGAGATAAGCAGCTCTGACCAAAGGGTCGACCAAATGCGGGACTGGATCAAACGAAGGCGGAAGGGACCATTTAATCCGATCGGCTTTCAACGGTTTGCATGTCACTGAAGCTGAGTGTTTACTTAAGGGAAGAGAAGGCAAAGGTGCACGCAGCGAAGCAGAAGCTGGAATGCTGCTAGGCTTTGAACCCTCAAGCGACAAAGACCCTTCAACCCCGGAACCCTCAACAGAGTCGGGCGCCTGCATGGCGGCCGAAGGCGACGTCGGATGATCCTGGGCAGGGGCAGGTGAAGGGGCAGGGGAACCCGAGTAACCCCAAACCTTAAGGGCAGAAACTAATTCACTCAACTCACGGTCCACATTCCCAAGCTCGGGTGAACAAGCGGGCAGTTCCAAGCAAGTTGCGGAAAGGGCATTGAATTTCTCTTCCACACGGCCGAGATCAGAGGAGGACACGTTTCCTGGCCTTAAGAAATGCTCAATGTGTCGCTACATGATGTCCAGCACTCGATGCTGGGAACAAGAGAGCTCGGAGCCGCAACGTGCATGAGGAGGGCAAGTGACTGGGCTCCCTAAGGACAACCAGTTAAGGGTGGCCACAGCAAACCTAAGCTGCTCCCGCACAGCCTGGTGGAACCTTGCTCGCCTCCTCTTGCGGGCACCTCGCGAACCAGACCATCTCCACCGAACCGGTGGGGGCACTGGCCACAGCTCGCCTGGAGATCCAGGCGTCTCAGCGCGGACGCAGGGCTTGAAAGAATCCTGAAGTGGCAAACCCTTCGGGCTGTTTAGGAAGGTGCTTGGGCAAAGGCAGGGTTCGGGTTGTGGAGTGCGGCTTGCCTGCACGCTGCGACGCCTAGGCCCGGGCAGACTGGAAAGAAGCTACAGCAGGCTCAGAACTACAGGGCGGCATCGCACCCGGCAGGCACAAACCGAAAAAAGGCCTCGAATGAACATCCGAATTACGGGCCCCAGCTCAGTGCTTGCCAAGCTCCGCTCCGGCAAACAAACATGCATGAAGAGAGCACCTCACTCGGCTTCTCGGGCTTCTCCGGGTCGTCCTATCTGGCTTCCTCCTTGGCGCCTTTCGGGGCCTCCACCAAGCTGCTGGCCGACATGCGGGCGCTGATGTAGTCCAGTTCCCGAACATAGGCCACGTTTGCACTCATCCAGCTCGACGCCGCCAATCGCGAAAAAGGTCGCAGTTGCTGGCGCCGCTTCTGAAGGGCGTGGTAGGCAGGCTCCGGCAGAGCAGTCAAGAGCCAGGCCATTTGTGTGCGCCCGCCCTCCAGCACCGTCTGATCGGCAAACAAGGCCAGCTTGGCACAAAATGCCTCCAGCCCCAGGTTGGGCGGCCATTGTCGCCACCATCGTGAGCAAGCGGTGCTCCGCCACCGGCATGCGCTTCTCCACATAGTCCCTCAGCAAAGAGTCCGAGGAAAGGCGGGTTGCTGGCACAGCTCATCCTCCGGCATGATCTTGATGAAGGCGTCCCGCACTGCGCTTTCGTGGCCTTCAAGATTGCCGTCGTCTTTGGCTGCGGAGGCCGGTCCCAGCATGTCCAGGATGGGGTCCTCCGCCTTGGAGCTCGCAGCTGAGTTGGCCAGTTGAGCCAGGAGCTTTAACAGCTGCTGAAGCCGCCACCAGCCAAGTCCTCGCCGACGTCTCGGTAGCAGCCGTTGCGGTGGGGGGCGCGCTCGTGCCCAGCCAAGCGGCTCGGAGCCTGGCCTGCCCAGCCCTCAATCGAGCCCAGTCGGCAGCAGTCAAAGGTGCGTCGGCCAGTGCGAGCCCCGCGCGGGCCAACCCCAGTGGCGGAGCCAGTCGCGGCGCCTCTTCCAGGGTGAACGGGTCCAGCTTCGCCACGCGCCTGTAGCAGGCGCTCCAGCTCGGCCACGTGAGCCCTCAAGGCAGGCCCATCCTCTGCAAGTCCCTGCAAGTCCAGAGCCCTGATCCGGAGTGGAAGCTTCCTGGGCAGCGCCGGCTTTGGCATCGCCAACAAAGCAACAGTGGTCAGCGGGCTCCGGCCAGTAGCAGCTCTGCGGAAGTGGGCAAGGAAGTTTCAGGGGAAGTCCACCACCAGATACACCCCACGGCTCTTTCGCCTGGGTGTCTCGCAAGGCACCGTCGTCATAGTGTAGACTGGGCGCCGCCCCCTCGGCCTCGAGCACCGACAGTATCGCAGCCACCGCCTCGACCTGAGGTAGTATAGCCATGAAGCCGCCTTGCCTGTAACGAAGGAGGAAAGCAACAACCCGAGTGGTCGGAGCCTTTTCAGCATAGCCAGCGGGCACCCAGGCGGGCGCCATCCAGGAGACCTCTGAGGTCTCCATCGGTCACAGTGCCTGCGGCCATTGCCGCGAAGCCCAGCCAAAAAGGCGAAGGCCTCCGACTTGCTTGCAAAGGCGTGGCTGACGGAGCCGCTCTCCAAGCGGCCTTGCCCCCTCAAGAATTGATGATAATGCTGAGTCACAAACCCAGCCGGGCAAGCAGCTTTGGAGAGGTGACGGGTGCTCCGCGATCACCACGTAGCACGTCAGCCGCCGAAAGTCCGGCGCGGTAGGCCCGAGCCACACGAGCTTTGCCAGTCCAGGGGCCAGGAAGCAGTTGCCCGAACTCGGCAGGGGTCGAAGCAGCCAAAAAGTCTCCAGGAGACTTGAGGGGAGGAGCTGTTGCCTCCAAAGGGGGAGAGCTCTCCCCAGCAAGGGGTAGCGGTAGGCTCTGGATCCACAACCTGAAGGAAGCCTCGGAGCCAGCAGCCTGGACGGATCCCTCAGCGACCTGCTCGACAGTAATTCGAAGCCGGCCCACACGGATACACAAGCTGTCCAACTCACTGCCAGGCCCAGAATTGCTCATTCACGGTTAGCCGCCTCTGCGCTGCCAACTGAGCACCGCCAGCCGGAGGATCCAGTATGCCTGCGCTCCAATGCAGCAGTAAGACCAGCGCTCGCCTGCAGGTCAAAGACCAGAAAAGGCTAGCCAAAAGGCAACCGCAGCAAAGCCCACAGCAGAAAATGCAAGTGCCCAGAAGAACCAGCAGTGACCACGAAGGACAATGGCTCGGAAGTGCCCACAACCTAACTTCACGAGCCAGGTCGGGCAGGGAAGCCCACATTCAGCCGAAAAGGTGCTCTGGAGATCGCTATGCTCTGCTGCAAGCACGGGATAGTTTGCATATCCTAGTTGGGCTTTGCAGGTGCTTGAATCATAGCAGTTTGGGAATTGAATCGAAGTGGCCTGGCGCTGGAGTGAAAGCCTTTTGCTGGTGCTTGAATCGGTACTTTCTGGCGCTTAAATCGGTTTTATTGGCGCCTGATCCAGCCTTTTTGAACTCCCGCATTGTTGCGGAGCTGGAATCGGGCAGGTGGGTGCTTGAATCGTTGGTGCTTCATGGTGCTTGAATCGGGGTTGGTGCGTAAATTGTGCTTTTACGGTGGCTGCGGCCGCCGTGATGAGAACCAAGTAGCCGGCTTCCACAGACTCTAGCGCAGCCCCAGCCCTCCAGGCTTCCTTGCCTCTTCGGCCATCTGAAGCAGTTCCCCGTCACCCAAGCTGAATCGTACAAAGAAAACAGGGAAACATCCACGCTTCGTAAGCTGCCGCTGCTACCGGCCTCTTGCCGGTCAAAGCAGGCTGCAAGGCTGCAAGGCACTGTTGGGCTAAGCTCGTCAAATACTTGAAAGGTTGAGGAGTTTAGCGGTTGGGAGTTGGGAGTTCAGTGTTTAGGGGTGCGGTGGCTCCTTGCATCACAGACATTCCTGCCGAACTTGCAAACGACTCGTGCTCTGTCTGCCGCAGGACGGAAAAATGGCAGCGAAGGCCCCCGCACGTATGTACACAAATGACCTCACGTCAGGACATACTGCAATGGGCTCTACACCTTAGACTCCAACATCAAAGACCTCACATGCCAAGACCTGGGGAAGAAAATGCATGTGCATCTGATGGATAGGTCCACTTGTACTCTGCAGTCTGGAGGCTTTCGCTCGCACGAAGCAGGGCCAAACAACTGCCACCCCTGGTTCATGGCTCCAGTCCAGGCAAGGACATATACCAACGATCAGAACTACACCTAGATATGTAAAGCCAAAAATGAGGATAACATGAGCAAGCTGTAAAGCCATCGTCCAGGAATGGCGGCTAGTCCCACCACAGTTAAAGAGTCAAACAATCATTTGCACATCTTGGACTCCACCATTCCAGAGCAGCCAAGCCGAAAGCGCTCATGCTAGCAGACATGCGAGTCCTGGCAATGTTTCAACGGCTCTTCAACTAGACAATCACATGCAACTACCGGAGGCAAACCATCATTGGTCACTGCTGCCCTACCAGCCCTTGCAAGCTGAAGTTCCAAGCCTCTCTCTGTTGAGACTAAGGGGTGGGGCTGGAAACCTCAGCAGTTGCACGGCCTCCAAAACATTGAGAGCTTCAGTACCCAGGTCCCTGGGGAGTCTGTTCCCTGCGTCCTGAAGTGGTTGCCGTCCGCGGGCTTTCGAGGCTCCATGCTCACCATTGCTTGGAGGCATCGATGTAGGAGGATGCCTTGTGGTGGGGCCGGCATCAAGGCAGGTAAGGTTTGCTTTGCTGTACCTCTGTTCATCTCTTCAGTGTCCGCTTGGAAAAGAGGCCTCGAACTTGCATGAGCCATCTTTCAGATTAGTCTTGATTGAAGATCTGTATTCTAGATTGCGCAAAAAGCCTGATCTCTACCTTTTGGACGTTCTTCAACTCATCAGAGCTTTCGCACACGTGCTGCTCTTGCTTTGCGCTTTGCGAAATCGCCATGATGCTTGCCAACAGTGGAAAGCAGATACTGGCCTAAGTTTGGCCTCTGGGAGTCCACCGCATTTTTTCTTTGCAACGGGAAGGGGGACCGTCGGCGATGGAACTCCTATTGCAGTGGACAGTTCCTGCACGCTGCCAAAATGAAGATCCTGAAGCTAAACGATGACTGTTACGAAGTCACATCTGAAAGCGCATGCTCGACAAAGGCCCGCCTACCGCCACCCCTGACGCAGTCCCTTGAAACGCGTTGTCGCAGAAGTTAAGCGTCGTTGCAGAAGCTGAGACCATGCGCAAGCGTCGAGAAAAGTATTTTCTTTCAACCCACCACACCTTTGCAAAAGCGCGGCGAGTCTGGCCTGTTTGTCAAGTAATTTCCAGCAATTGTGCTTCATAACCCAGTCTTCCCGGGCTTCATCTATTCTGCATGTTGGCCTCAACGGTGCTGTTCCGGCCCTGCCTTGAGGCCTGCTCAGCGCCGGTTCGCAGAACAGACTTAGGGCTGAAGGCATCCCTAGGCCCCTCCCCTCCCCGACCCCATGCCGTCCAACCCAGTCTCAAACGAAAAATCAATCACAAGCCCCTCGTAGTCCCAGAACCCTGTCAGGTGTCAAGGGCTCCCCGGTCTGCTCCAGAACGAGAATAGTCTGCGCAACGCACAAAGCAGAACTGTGATCCCCTATTGTGGGCCATGGCCCTCTAGACTAATCTGTGTTCTGGCCCGATAGACTAGGGATTCCATTCTGGCCTTGCCGGCGTGGCTTCGCAGAAAAGACTAGAGCCAAGGGGCACGTGGCAGGTCTGGTTGACTGGGGACTTTTTTGGAAACTCGAGCACAAGTCAGACAATGCAAAACTACACAGGCCAGAGGGCTGACTAGCTTGGCGGATGACAAGATGACATATCGACGTCTGAAAACAACTGAGTTTTGGTTTTTATTCTTTGGCAATTTCATTACATAAACTACCCTTCCGCGAAGCCCCTTCCGCCATCCTTCCGCGAGTATT